>JBBPBX010057755.1:5511-22320 GCA_038048925.1 Garcialebias charrua
TCGATGCATAATACATGCAACTTATACGACAAAGCATCATATTTATGTTTTTTTCCACTTTATTAGACTTATTTGGACTGATGCAACTTATACAGCAGTGTGACGTGTAGAGCGGCAAAGTACGGTACATCAATATTCCTCCCCTTTAAAACGAGTCTCCTAATTTAACTCTGTGAGGATTCCTGATTTTTGCTGTTCTGGATCAAATAATCATTATTTTGTAAAAGGAGCTTGAGAGGCCTTTTCTGGCATGGTGCTGACTCTGACAACACCTACAGCAGACTGCTACTCACTATACTTTTCCCTGAGTTGAACCATGGCTCTTTGTTAAACCATTTAATGGCACATGGTGAACTTTTCGTGACAACTGCCTCGAGAAATTTTCTCATGTCAAGGTTTAAAATATGAAATTTACTTTTGTACTTATCTGTATTCCCTGACAGGACTCTCTGTGTGTTGCTAGAATCTCCTCATTGAAATCCATGCCTTGACACTCTCCTTTGCCTCCGTTTACAATCCTCCAGAGATAATGAAAGAAGTCAACTCAGCCTGTCGCATATCAGCCTGTCCACTCTTTCAAGTTGTCTTGTATAAATTTCACATATGTCCTGGATTTATGGATATTTGTCTATTTGATCTTGAACCCCAGAATCATAATCACCGCCTCCTGGAACCTGCAAAGAAGAAACATTACATAAAGCAACAGTTAACCTGTATCAAATTAATATTCCATCTACAAATGTACGGTAGGCTAATCTTAATATTTTTTCTGTTCCCTCCCACGGATCATTACTCACTTGACTTCTATTTATCTTCAACACAAAATTGTTTATTTTTTCCAACTGTTTCCTGTAAATCCTTCTCAGCTCGGTAGAATGAAACCTGATTTTCTTGGCAATTTACATAAAAATCAAAACAGCAGGAAACAATATTTCTTCCTCCTACACTGTTGCCAAAGTTGTGTGGTGTAAAGGGGGGGGTCAGTTTAATACTGACCTCCTTTTTACCTTAATTTACTTATTCAGATTGAATAGTAAATGTTCACGGATTCTCTTCTTTTTCAGTTTATTCAATATTTCTGTGATCTTTGTGATGGATAAATAAACAGAGCCATTAAGTGACAATGGACACGTTAACTTAGTTTGATATGTCAAAGAGACACTATCATTTATTTAAAATAAATCAACTAAATTAACACCATTACACTTGATTGACATGATTTCACTTTCTTTCAATTCAAATACGTCAGCACACTTAAATTCAACACAACAGACATAAATATTGGATGTTAACATATTTAGTCTGTGGGCTCTTTTAGCTTAAAAATATAGTTTCCAGCTTAGATAGAGAGGGGAAAGAGTAGGAGGAATAAGAGGTTGGAGAGATTAAGTTATTTATCTCGAGTGTAACCAGAGATGACACTTTCCATCCGACTTCGGCTAAATCCCAGGTACGTTTGTAAACCGCTCTTTACCTTTTGACGATGCGTCTGATAAAGATATTGCCAGCCTCCCAGGTGCACAGAGTCCTTCCGGCCCTCGTACGTCTGAACTGGTCGTTTACTTCCAACGTCTCCTCGGATCCGCGTCAGCCGTCAGAAACATGTGGCAGCTTCTGGCTGACTTCAAGACGAGATGTTTCTCAAAGAAAGTTCATTAAGAACTTTGGAGCTTTTGCTCGGGGAACTGGATGGAGGCGTCCATCAGTTCTAGCTGACAAGTTAGTCTTTGGCTCTTGACCAAGCTTGACCAGCTGCAAGGCAGAGAGCTTTCAGGTCTCCGTCCATTCAAACTCTCTGTCCATTCAAAGACTGAAGCGTTTCCGCACAGTTAGAACTTAAAAGCAGGAACACAGAGAGGAGTTCACTTGCCTTATCATACCCAAGGTTAAAGCCAGAGCAGAGGGAAATGTTTAGGAACAGACAGAGAAAGCTGGAGCCTTGTTCATGAAAAACAACTGATTAAACTGTCTTCTTATTTCTAAACAAAACAGTCGGGTCTCTGTGACCCGATATTTCCCTTTAACACAGCAGTGGACACAGTTTAACTCTCACAGAATAACACAGCTTAAAAAGCACACATCATGAAAATGACAAAAGTTATTCTTTTGATCACATTAGAATAAAATCAAAGATAGAAATAGTCTCTTTTGGTGACTATATTTATCAGATTATAGCTAAATGAATGATTTTGTAGTAAATGTCTTGCTTTACTGAGTGGTCAGTAAAGGTCATCACTGGACAGTTCAAAAACCTTAATTTGACCCTGGGTAGGTCCATTACATCTCCCCCCTTTTGGAAGCCATCGCCAGTCCTTGGGGATGGGGTCCAACACGAAAGGAAACCTTGAACTGTCTTTGATCTTGAAGTAATCCAGCAAGTGGAAAAGAAAAATCAAAAATTATAATCCCATAAAGTTTTGGAAATTCCATACTGTTCAGAGGTAATCCCATTGCGAAAAGCTTTTAATCCTTCGGAAAACAAAGTCTGTTAACTCTTGGAAAACAAAGTCTGTGATCCTTTGGGAAACAAAGTCTTATAATCCACAGCGGTAATTCCATAGCAGTAATTCCACAACGATTAGCTTTGTTGATTGATCAGCACCAATTGTTTTCATAATCAGCATGGAGAGGGGATCCCTCGATTGACGCAGAGGAGGCGACCCTTGGACGAAGGTTGAAGACCAAGCGTTGGAGCTGCAGGTCCCACATCGAAGGTTGTTGGCTGGTTGGTTTCCAGTCAGTGCCACTCTGGTTCTATGTGTCATGCAATTATGTGGATTTTTAAGGTGGGCTTATGATTGGGATTTTACATTAAGCCTTACCTATATGCACCTGGTATGTAAGCTATCATGGTTTAGATCAGCTACACTTACCAATTAAGGGGTGGATCAATTCTGTAAATTTAGATATAGGGATTTGTACCTATAAAATTTTGGAGGGCTTCTGTAACGAAGGCCTCTAATTCCAAACTATTCCTCCATTCATTACTTAGTTTAGGTTAAACTAAAATAAAAATGAAATATAGTTTGATCTAAATGTCTGTTGTCTTTTAGACGAACGACGTAGGATTTGGTATTCCTAATAAATTTTGAAGTCTATGGCGAGACTCATCAAAATAAATAGACAATCTAGAATAGAAACGATCGAATCGGTTCAATTTAGAAATTATGAGACCAGTGTAGTTTATTGTACCTTAAGTAGCTTTAAACTACATTGACTCTTCGACGATTGAGATTTAACAAAACGAACTGCATGTTGGCATAGTTAAATCCATATCATTCATTAACCCATGTTAATACAAAACCTTTTTGGCTGGGAGTGTTCAGAACCAAAACAATATCTCAACTAATGACAACAGTAATGACTAAACAACAAGGAAACAACGTTTCACTGCTTCGACACACTCCTGTCGTCAGATTCCAAAGTGCAACACACAAGAAAAACAGGTCTCAACTTTATGACCGAGGTCAAATTAAATCTCGTGGATTTAAACGGTTGTTAAGGTTAGTTTTTTGTTGTGGGTTTTAGGCTTAGCGTTTCTAAGTTCAAATTGGACAATGCGACTTATAGGGTGGGAAATATGGTAGTTTAAACCTGATTAGTTTATTTACTAACTTGTGTTTGGACGACCTTATTATCCCATGAAGTCGGTGAGTTTGTGAGATCTTTGTCTTTTGTGGAGTCATTGAACGCCTTGTAAGGTTTGATCTGATTTCGATGTACCCATTTAGCAATTGGCTCTTTGCGGCCTTTGCTGATTTTGATTTCGTAGACGACTGAGGACACTTTGTCTGTTATCAGATGAGGTCCAGTCCACCTGGGCATTAGTTTGCGGGCGAGAGTTCCGGTCCCGGACCCTCCTTTCCCGGTTGCTGGGGCGAACGTATAGTACCAGACTCTGTCTCCCACTTGGAGTTCATTGTGAGAGGCCTTCTGGTCATAGTACGCCTTACGTCCTTCAGCGGATTTTTCCAGGTTTTTCTGGGCGAAAGCAAAAGTGTTTCTGAGGTGTACATTCAAATCTTTCATGTATTGTTGTGTAGTGTAGGCTGTCGCCATGGCGGCGTCGCCTGGTTGGTACAACAGGTGTAGAGGGAGAGTCATTTGTCGACCGGTCATCATCTCGAAGGGAGAGATGCCAGTTGATGTGTGTGGAGTGGCTCTTATGGCCATGAGGACCAGAGGGAGTTTCACATCCCAGTCCTTGTGGTTTGCAGCCACGTATTTCTTCAAAATACTCACCACAGTTCTGTTTGCTCTCTCTACTTGGCCTGAAGCCTGTGGGTGGTAGCCGACATGAAAGTTGGCCTTGACGCCTAGCGTCTTCCACAGTTCTTTCATCACTTCACCTGTGAAGTGTGTACCTTGGTCTGAGTTCACCCTAAGGGGAAGTCCAAACCTTGAGAATATATGATTCATTAACAACATAGCAGTAGTTTGTGCTGTGTCGTTAGGAGCTGGTAGGCATTCTACCCATTTGGTGAATGCACAGGTTACCGTGAGAAAATATTTATTTCCTCTAGAGCTCTTAGTGAGTGGTCCAACCCAGTCGATCTGGAGGTCAGACCATGGGAATGCAATGCCTCTGCTTTGCAGTGGTGCTCTATGAAGTGGTCTGGTTGGCTGAAACTGGCCACACACCACGCACCCTTCAATGTAGTCCTTGACATCCTTTTTCATTCCAGGCCAATAGGCAATTTGTTTTAATGCCGTCAGCGTGGCTTTATCTCCTTTGTGTCCTGCGGACGGGAGATCATGGGCATGGACTAACATTACCCCCCTTTGGTCATGGGGAACCACGAACACAGGTGAGGACGTTGGTCCATGAGCGAAAGTTAAGATGCCCTTGATTAGTTTTAGCTGTTTGCGCAGCTGATAGAGGACCTTAAGGTCTGGATCGGAATCCAGGTCGTCTTTAGACGGACTATTTTTGTTCGGATCAGTCAGGTACAGTATCATGGAGTTGATAGCAGGATCCGACTTCTGTAGTTGGATGATGTCTGGGTCAGTCAGTGCAGGTCGTACAGAGACTGCGTTGTCAGCAGGTCTGGCTGCGGCCTGTGCACGTGTGACTGCCATAACCCCAACAGAAGGTTGTGTTGCAGAGTCTCGATCAACCAGGAGGAGTCGAAGGACCATAGAGGACCTTCGTCGGCTCCTTCCTTGGCTAAGGAATCCGCAATGTCATTGTAGTACTTGTCATCGCCTGGGACTCTAGAATGCCCTGGAACTTTCTTCCAGTAGACCTGTAAGTCGTGTGATGTCACCAAGTGATCACACGCTATGAAAAGCTCTTTGTGTTTGACCACTTTTCTGTCGCTTGTTAGGAAACCGTTCTGTTTCCACACAGCAAGGTGACAAGCGAAACACAAACGAGCATAGTTAGAGTCAGTGCAGATGACTAGCGTCTTGATGGAACGTGCTACTACCATCTGGAGAGCTATTAGGATCATGATCACGACAATCTCAGCGTACCGAGAAGTCTGAGAGCCTGATTTGTAGCTGAAGGTGATCTGCTCTTGGTCTTGGAGGAGGACCCCTCCAACACCTGCCCTACAGATTTTGTCGCGGAGGAACGAAGATCCATCCACGTACAATGTCGTCATATCTTTGCAGATATTGTCATCAAAGAAGTGGTGGTTCGGGTCTTCAGTCACAGGGGTTTTTATCTCAGCCAACGGCTGGGTTGCCGGTACATCTCGTGTACACCTTTGGCAGAGTGCCAAGTCTGTTCCCAGATGTGACTTCTTGTTTTGACCATAACGTATGTCTAGGTTAAAACTTTGAAGCGCCATGAGCCACGTTGCAACACGTGAGTTTGTTACCACACCATCTCTGATGCGTTGGCTGTTTAGGAATGTCACTGGCTGGTGTTGTGTTTCCACAACGATTTTCTGTCCACCAATGTAGCTGGAGAAATGTTTTACTGCCCACACTGTGGTCAGTAGAGCTTTCTCACCGTCTGAGAATCTCAACTCGGGGCCTGCCATCGTTTTGCTGGCGTAGGCCACTACACGTTTGTCTCTGTCGTGTATTTGGTATAGACCTGCACTTATGCAATGAGCTGAGAAGCCCACTTCCAAGTAAAGCTCTTTGTTGTAGTCTGGGTAGACTAAACATGGGGCTGACTTGATCCTGTCTATAAGAGCGTCCATTGCCTGCTGCTGTTTGTCAGTCCAGACAAATGGGACGTCTTTCTTTAGGAGTTCAGTCAGTGGCTTTGCAAGGTCTGCATAGTTCTCTATGAACTGGTTCGAGTAGTTACACACGCCAAGAAAACTTTGTAGTTCTTTGAGATTGGTGGGGACCTTGAGATTGTCAAGGCCTTGGGCACGAGTTAAGATGCCATGGTTTGGTTTAAGCCGTTCACGCAGTGTATCGGGAAGCTTGTACAGGAACCTCATAGGCTTCGGCCAACGTTTCTCCGTACGTTTACCTCTTTCTGCGTAATTCAGGTGTGTCACAACTGTCGGCGCAGTCGCTGGTGTGTCTGACTGGTCAGACCGCGGTGCGTCACTGTCGTTGTGATGTGTGTCTTCCCACTTCATGACTGAAGAGGTGCTCTTTGAGTCTGTAAGAACTATGTCATCTCTGAGTAGTCCTATACTCAAAAGCTCTTGAACCAAGGTTTCATCGAAAGCTTGGCTGATGGCTGAAGTACCTGTCCCAGAGGACAGTACAGCGTCTGTGGTGTGGGATCCTCGGACCTCCACACAGTCTACTACCTGTGGTAGAGAGTGAGAGTACACCCCCCTTTTGTTGGAGGAGGGGTCCTCAAAATCTGTGACACTGAAATCCAAGTGACTGTCAGCATGTCGCGGACTGCCACTTCCAGGACTCACATGTCCTTGAACCAAGGTTTCATCGAAAGCTTGGCTGATAGCTGAATTACCTGTCCCATAGGACAGTACAGCCTCTTCGGTGTAGGATCCTTGGATCTCAACACCTTTCACTACCTGTGGTAGGTAGTGTTCAGTGAGTGCTGACTGTGTCAGCTCGCAGAGGAGGTTCTCTTGTCGGGCCAGAGTCTGGTCCAACTGTTGAGTCTCTACTGTCTCATCTGTAGTTGAAGGTTCACTTACCGGGCTTGTGACCACGGTTGGGGAGTCCCTCGTGGCCACTGCGGTACCTGCGGTTAGGCAGTCTGTACCACAACGAGGAGGCACTTTTATTGGCAGGGGTTTTCTCACTGTTGCCCACATTTCCTGTTGACCATAATCTATAATCGCTTCAAAACGGTTTATAAAGTCTTGGCCAACCAGAAATGGGAATGAGTCAAGTGTGGACACATACACTGGGTGGTGTAGTGTCGTTTTGCCAATCTGCATGTGAACCATAGCTATGGCTGTTAGGGTTGTTCTCGTCTCTGCGAGACCCTGTAGCTCAATAGCACATTCCTCAAAGGGTATTTGCCCGTCAACACCGTTGGCGGCGGTCCTCAGCTCCTCGAACAGCTTGGCCGACATAATAGTTATATCAGAACTGCCATCCAGGAGGGCTTCACGCTCAAGGACACCTTCCAGTGTGATGGGCAGGTAGGCTTTCTTAGCCACCCCCCTTTGCATAAAGTTACACAGAAACCTCACAGGTCTTTGTCCACGTTTCTGTTCACGTGTGACTCTGGCTGTGTAATCTTGTTTACTGTCAGCATCTTGTTGGCTGTCAGCATCATGACCTTCAGGATGTTGTTGTGTGTCAGCAATTGGTTTGCTGTCAACATCCATGGCAATGTCAGAAGTAGTGTGCGCTGAGTTATTTGTGTGCTCTGAGTCTTTGTGAAAGACAGTGCTACACATCGCTCCAGGTTGGTCAATGTTGATAGTGTCATTATCAATGATAATGCCACTCATTGTAACAGGTTGGTCAGGCACAGTAACATTCAAATCTACTGACAAACTACTTACTTCCTCTGTCTCTTCCGAGCATAGAGGTGTTGGGCCATTATTCCGGGACATTCGTGACTCTTTGCCTGTTTCGAACTGTTCAGTTCGAGGCGCGGGAGGTGCAGTTCCAAGGCTCGGGGGTGTCTGTTGGGACAACGCATAGTTACATGAGTATAGGTCCCCATCCTTCAATTTCTTTTGAAGTCCACCCGCCGATTGACCTTGGTTTTCACCCATCTGGTTCGATCTGAACCATTTTGGTTTCTTTCTCCCGCGGATACCCCCACTTTGTGGTTTGTCAGGTTGAAAGGTCTGTTTCTTTTCGCCTTTGTTAGGAGAGGGAGTTGATGAACTTGTCCCTTCTAGCTCCAGCGAGTGGGATTTGACCGCTTCATTCGGGGACACCTGTAAGGGTGTTTTGGCTAGCATGTTAGCTGCAAAGACATCCGCAGCACACTCTACTATTTCATTCAAAGATGTTGCTTCTAAATCACCCCAGGCCAAGTTCCATGGCAACTCGAATCTAACATCAGGGATTAGATTATCCCTGAAAACAGATTTGAAAAGCGTCTGCTCTTCCAGGTCAGGTTCCATCATGTCACCTATATACGCCTTCAAAATTCTGGCAAAGAAAAAATATGGATGTTCATCGTTTCTCTGCAAGACATTTCGGGCAGCTGAGTAGTCACCACACAATGAGAAAGATTTTTCCTCTGTGCAAGGTGCAGGGGGAGCAAGTTCATGGCTCCGGGGTTCCTCTTGGTACCCTCTGATGTATGGGTCTTCTAGAGGCACATACTGTATGAGCCTTGGACGCGTACCGTCTTGAACTTCCATCTTTAACTTGATTTTTTGTGAAAATCAATAAGACAGTTCGAATTTTAATGTGTGCAAATAAATCTTCACTTTTAATGCAGCACTGAGTCAATCAAACTAATCAGCTGTCTGGTTTAAGTGTTTCACTGTGTAATAAGTATTTCTATTCATAGGTACCTTCTTCAGGTTTTACCCTCAAATGAATTGTAAAAGTTAAATGCCTTTTTGCAGTGTTAACTTTAAAATATAACTTATTTTTCAACAACAGTTACTAACTAACCCAAGCATGACGTCCGTTTTACTTACTCAAACACTATTTAAAAGATTCGAAATAAATACATTGTTCACACTAAAATGTACCCAGAATGCTGCTCCATTATGCCTTAAAAAAGATGTATTGCAGTTTGGCTAAACTGTTTTCAGGAGTGAAAAATGGATTACCTGTTTATTTTAAATATTTTTTATCTAAAATAAACTGGAGGTGTTTGTGTGCTTAGCATAACATGACAGATGGCATTCCAAATAAAAATCAGTGACTTTTATCAATTTGTTGTCTGTTGACATCCTCAAAGTTGTTCTGCTATCTTTGTTTTGATTTTTTGTGAAAATCAAGTCAGCAGATGCTTTCTGTTTATTTTAAATTTTGTATTTAAAATAAACTGGAGTCATTAATTTTACACAGAAAAACGTTAAAAATGCAATTTTTAACTAAAAGTGTACAGTGTACACCAATTCTGTTTAAAATTCAGAGATGTGAAGAGCTTAATGTGGAAATTCTCTGTTCTCCATCATTTTTTTATTTATTTTATTTAATCTGAAAATCAAATAAAAGATGCTTTTTGAGTGTTATTTTAAATCTCTTCAGTATTTAAAATGAGCATCAATTGTTCGTCTGTACCTCTGTTATTCAAAAATTCTTTATTTAAAATAAACAGGATTTTTTGTTTGTGTACAGAACAATTTTAAAGCTGGTAATTTTCACCATAAAAAATGCTGACTTTATGAGGTGTTGAGAGAAAACTCATCTATTAACGTCCAGCAGGGGGCAGCGTCGAGTATGTTATCACGAAGCGACTGAGTTTAAATCAGTACATGGAAAGAAAACAACCTATTAGGGTTAGTTTTCAGTAAGAACGTGATAATTGCTCGAACCGCGTTCTTGTCAGAGACAAGTTTATGTTGCTAGACAGTGTTGATGGCTTCAGATGAGTGTTTAAGTGTGTGTTCGTGTGTGAACGAGTGTGAACCAGCGAGTGTGACCTGTCACTCAAAGTGCGGCACCTGGAAGTGACGACAAAAATGGGCGGGCCAACGCAGCGTGCGTAGCGCGTCACCAGCTTCTTACGTGAGCGAGGCGGAGCTCGCTACAACATACGTGGCGTCAACAAATCAATCACAGCGTCAGTAGTTCATTCTACAAGCATACATGGCGAATGTAGATCCTTACCTTCGACCAATGTCGTGCCGGAAATGACGACAAAGTGGGCTGGTCGCAACGGCGTGCGACGTGATTGACAGCTCACAACAGCGAATCAGCGTTCGCCACAAGAGTGATTGACAGCACACAACAGCGAATCAGCGTTCGCTACAAGAGTGATTGCACAGCACTCGTATCATCCAATCACAGCTCATAAACGGACATGAGACACGTCTTCTTAACGTTAGCTTAGCACAACAGAATACAACTTCATAGACTCTTAAAAACAACTCAAACGCTACAATTTAACTTCCCAAAATGCTGAAACATGCGGCGCACATCTAGACAGGCCAACTTAGTCACGCTCAGTAACCCAGCACTGCAGCTGTTGAACAACACGGACTCTCACGGAGTCACTCCAGGTCGGTTCCGTCCACGTTAAAGGAGCAGAACTCGGGTTTCAGAACCACTAACCGACACGTTCTAACATATATGCTGCTTCGACCTTCTTTAAAATGTAAAATACCACAACAGCAATCTTGTAGATGTTAAATTAGCTTCCAGGCACTTGACTCGGCGGTCACAACAAAGCTCTGTACAGGAGTGTGCGCGTGAACTGGGTCGAACCGAACCAGAACCTCCACAGACTACGGCTGACAAAAACTTCACCTGAATGCTTCCAACAGCGCTAACAGAGTTGAAACGATAACAATCCCACAGCCTCAAATGATAAAAACACGCAGAATCTGCCTGCCTTGAACACCTCAGCCAAATTATTATCCTCAGAGTTTAAAACTTGGATCCCACTATGCAAACATGACGTTACAGTTCATGACTGAGACCACAGATTTATCAATAAACTTTTAGAAGCCGATACGAGGCCACCAGATGTAAGGGGTTAAAGGGGGTCAGTTTAATACTGACCTCCTTTTTACCTTAATTTACTTATTCAGATTGAATAGTAATTTCACGGATTCTCTTCTTTTTCAGTTTATTCAATATTTCTGTGATCTTTATGATGGATAAATAAACAGAGCCATTAAGTGACAAAGACGTTAACTTAGTTTGATATGTCAAAGAGACACTATCATTTATTTAGAATAAATCAACTAAATTAACACCATTACACTTGATTGACATGATTTCACTTTCTTTCAATTTAAAACGTCAGCACACTTAAATTCAACACAACAGACATAAATATTGGATGTTAACATATTTAGTCTGTGGGCTCTTTTAGCTTAAAAATATAGTTTCCAGCTTAGATAGAGAGGGGAAAGAGTAGGAGGAATAAGAGGTTGGAGAGATTAAGTTATTTATCTCGAGTGTAACCAGAGATGACACTTTCCATCCGACTTCGGCTAAATCCCAGGTACGTTTGTAAACCGCTCTTTACCTTTTGACGATGCGTCTGATAAAGATATTGCCAGCCTCCCAGGTGCACAGAGTCCTTCCGGCCCTCGTACGTCTGAACTGGTCGTTTACTTCCAACGTCTCCTCGGATCCGCGTCAGCCGTCAGAAACATGTGGCAGCTTCTGGCTGACTTCAAGACGAGATGTTTCTCAAAGAAAGTTCATTAAGAACTTTGGAGCTTTTGCTCGGGGAACTGGATGGAGGCGTCCATCAGTTCTAGCTGACAAGTTAGTCTTTGGCTCTTGACCAAGCTTGACCAGCTGCAAGGCAGAGAGCTTTCAGGTCTCCGTCCATTCAAACTCTCTGTCCATTCAAAGACTGCAGCGTTTCCGCACAGTTAGAACTTAAAAGACAGGAACACAGAGAGGAGTTCACTTGCCTTATCAAACCCAAGGTTACAAGCAGAGCAGAGGGAAATTGTTTAGGAAAAGACAGAGAAAGCTGGAGCCTTGTTCATGAAAAACAACTGATTAAACTGTCTTCTTATTTCTAAACAAAACAGTCGGGTCTCTGTGACCCGATATTTCCCTTTAACACAGCAGTGGACACAGTTTAACTCTCACAGAATAACACAGCTTAAAAAGCACACATCATGAAAATGACAAAAGTTATTCTTTTGATCACAATAGAATAAAATCAAAGATAGAAATAGTCTCTTTTGGTGACTATATTTATCAGATTATAGCTAAATGAATGATTTTGTAGTAAATGTCTTGCTTTACTGAGTGGTCAGTAAAGGTCATCACTGGACAGTTCAAAAGTACACAGGTGTAATAAAGTGAACATGGTCATGTCCACTACACCTGCCAACTCTCCTGACCTGAACCCCATAGAGAATCTGTGAGATACTGTGAAGAGAAAGTTGAGAGACGCAAGACCCAACACTCTGGATGAGCTTAAGGCTGCTATCGAAGCATCCTGGACCTCCATAACACCTCAGCAGTGCCACAGGCTGATTGCCTCCATGCCACACCGCATTGAAGCAGTAATTTCAGCAAAAGGATTCCCAACCAAGTATTGAGTGCATAACTGAACATAATTATTTGAAAGTTGACTTTTTTTGTATTAAAAACACTTTTCTTTTATTGATCGGATGAAATATGCTAATTTTTTTGGGAAAGGAATTTTGGGTTTTCATGAGCTGTATGCCAAAATCATCAGTATGAAAACAAAAGACCTGAAATATTTCAGTTGGTGTGCAATGAAGCTAAAATATATGAAAGTTTCATTTTAACCATTACATTAAGGAAAATAATGACCTTTATCACAATATGCTAATTTTTTAAGAAGGACCTGTATTTATGGTTCCCTTATCAGTCAGTCCACTGCGGTGCAACATATGATATGGGAATTGCGCCCCCGCGCGGTTCACCTGAAGCCTTACAATCACGCCTTTTAAGGCAAGTGAGCGTCTGCGTCACCAGGGGGCCCGCCCCCCTGGTATAAAAGACGGTGACGCCTCACATTTGGTCTCTATTTGCACTTCACATCGCTTCACACCTGAACTTCGCAGGACACCGTCTCGAGTGACTGAACCGCCCGACCAAGAGATGGGCGCGCTCCCTACCGAGGGCGTCACTGAATACGTCCCTGCGAGCACTTTGTTTAGCAACCACTAACTAAGTGTCGTCAACGTTTTTTAGCATCGGCTAAATGTCCATCTCTGCTGTTTCGTCGCCCAGTTTAGCAGGACGCTAACTGCGCCACGTGCCTACCTGTTAGCTAATGGAGCTAAAAGCTAGCCCACATAAACAGCACAGCGAGAAAATTTTCTGACGAACCTTGTTTAGCTTTCGCTAACTGGCTTCCACTCGACGAACCCTATTAAGCTTTCGCTGACTGGCTTCCATTCTAAGAACCCCGTTTAGCATTCGCTAACTGGCTTGCACTCCACGCTTTTTCTCGACGATGGCTCCCGAGAAAAGCAAAAGGAAATCGAAGAACTCCAACAAGGCCAGCAGCAGACCATCGAGCCCTGGCTCTTGGCTTTGCCCCCGAGCATGTGGCTACTTCATTTTGTTGTCGGACACACAAGACGCCTGCCCGATATGCCTGGGAATGGTCCACGCCAAGACAGCTTTGGAATCCCTTGAGTCATGCTCTCACTGCAGCCAGCTGCGCGAGACAATTCGACGGAGGCGCATGGACTTCGTGGCCAAGGCCATGGGCAGTTCCACCGCGGCAAGGGACCCGCTCCTCTCAGAGACTCTCACGCCTAAAGCGGAGCTGGAAGAGGAGGAGATGGAGGACAGCGGAGCGTTAAGCTGGGGCGACAGAATGGATCTTCACAACCCGACGGGGACAACACAAGGACAGACTTTGACTCGAGGGACTTGCTGCAAGCTGACGAGCTGTCGCTTACCGCCTCGGGAGAGCTGTCGGACGAAGAGGCGGACAACGGCGAGGACGGAGACGTTGAGGACTTCTCCCAAGGAACCGCGACAGTACAAGCGGAGTCGGATGGGTCCACTCCTGCTTTGTTCGAGCTGTGCCGCAGAGCTGCAGAGACACTGAAGGTAACTTGGCCAGAACCCCTACCTCGACAACAGTTAACGAGGTTGGTGGGGAACTACTTTTTCGCCAAGCAACAGGCTGCTGTGAGACACAGGATGCCTGTCTTTCCTGACTTTTTGACGGAGCTAACACGCTCGTGGTCAGAACCAAAAGCGCCTTTAACTCTGCCTCAAGCCCAGTTCCTGGATATCGAGGGCATGGAGCCAGCTGGCCTGGCCCACATCCCGCAGATGGATGAGACTTTGGCCGTACACTTGGCCCCAAGGACGTCGAGCTCGAAGCCCAAGCTGCCCAGCAAGTTCCTGGATATCGAGGGCATGGAGCCAGCTGGCCTGGCCCACATCCCGCAGATGGATGAGACTTTGGCCGTACACTTGGCCCCAAGGACGTCGAGCTCGAAGCCCAAGCTGCCCAGCAAGACATGCCGTGTGTCAGCTCTCCAACTTGAAAAGAGCTACCGCGCTCAAGGCCTTGCGGCTCGCGCCCTCAACACCGCCTCGATGCTGCAAGCTTATCAAGCTGAGAAGCTGCAGGAACTGCAGCAGACCACTTCAAAGAAAAAGGCGGCTGAGATCTTGGAAGAAGCACGTAGAGCAACAGACCATCCTCCGCCTTACCGGAACAGCAGCCATCCCCCAAGGGAAGTCTATGGCTGAAACGGTGATTGCACAACGCCAATTATGGCTGACATTGACTGATCTCCCTGAGAGCCAGCGTTCCTCCTTCCTCCACCACGCCATAGAGCCATCAGGCCTGTTTGGCGGTGCCCTGGAGAGGATCCAGAGCAGATGTGATCAGAGGAGAAAACAGGAGGAGGCCCTGCGTGAGGGCATGCCGAGAAAACATTCTCACAGCCCAGAGACTCGAGCAACCAAAGAGGCTCTCAGCAGCAGCGCCACAATTCTCTCACACGTCGCCTAGCTCAGAAGAGGCCGACGCTTGAGGTTGAGCAGAGGTCAAAACCCGCCTCAGAAATTTAATAACAATAAAAAAAGAAAGGAAGATGGAATCAGTAAATATATCGTTAGATGCTCAAAAGGCGTTTGACAAGAGTGTCCTGGAAAATTTTAATTCATACTTTGAAAAGCTTTGGATTCGGACCACATTTTGTTGATTGGGTGCTGAATTATGAGTGTTTGGTATTAAATGTTTACTGACTAACTTTATCAATTTTATGCTAAAAGTTAATGCATCTGGGCATCTGGTTAGGATGCCTCCTGGACGCCTCCCTGGTGAGGTGTTCCGGGCATGTCCCACCGGGAGGAGGCCCAGAGGAAGACCCAGGACACGCTGGAGGGACTATGTTTCTCGGCTGGCCTGGGAACGCCTTGGGATTCCCCTGGAGGAGCTGCTCCAAGTGGCTGGGGAGAGGGAAGTCTGGGCCTCCTTACTTAGGCTGCTACCCCCGCGACCCGACCCCGGATAAGCGGGAAAAAATGGATGGATGGATGGAGTTAATGCTTTTTGCAACATACACGATCCCTGGAGTAAATATTTTAGTTTAGTGTCAAGAAACCATTTGCAATTAGGTTTGATCAAGCACAAGAGTTATGTGAAAAAAAACCTAAGCTCGTTTCGTTCACATGACCTTGTAGCTTTTTTGGTAAGAGATGAAACAGAAAGCTTTTGGCGGTGCTTAGCACCACTCTGAAAAACAAGTTTGAGTGAAGTCATCACACGCACCCCACAAGGTATAAAATGAAAGCGTGATCAGATGAACATTTGGAAGTCTACCGTGGGTTTGATCCAACGCCCGGTGTGCATTGATGACTATCTCTCGTCGAACAGTTGCGGCTTCCCCTGTTCAGTGTCAAGGTGAGGAAGATAACTGTAATTTGTTACACGTCAATGCTTTGAGTTTGTGTGTTATTTGCTGTTTAATTTCTGTGGCGGGGTTACGGACACATTTCTCTAGCAGGAAAAACAGTTTGTATGTGTTTTCACTTTTTTCTTTTCCTGTCACAGTTTTCTTTAATAAATGACGTTATTTTTAAGAGAGTCTGTATTTGTTTTCATCTAAACAGTTGTGCCTATCCTTCACGAACTTGACAAATGATTTAAAATATGATAAAACATTAAACATTTGGGTTGATTTGAAATATCATAAAACATTTTTGGCGACGAGGATGGGATTGAGATGAAGGAATGCACCACTCTTTGGAAGAAAAAAAGGAAAGGTGTGAAGCTCTGTTTTTGTGTTACGGGTATGAAGTCCCGGTTTTGTTCCTGCCAGTGTGCAGAGGTGAAGTGAGAGCTGATAAGAGGTGTGATTTCCCGTCAGCAATTTATGTCGTGTCTTGTCCAGCGTTTAGGGGACGCCTTAAGCTACTGATCGATTCTTTGAGTGCTGAAGAGAATCAGAAGATGCAAACAGGAATTGTTTATGTATAGCTTGCTGTACACGTAGCTAGGAAACAGTAACAAGTATTTTGTCAGGGTGAAAAAACCCTTGTTATTGTTCAGTAGTTTTATAATAACAGATAGGAATGAAGATTTTGTGCCAGGGTGGGAAAACCCTTGATCAGTAGTTTTGTAAGAGCAGAAGGAAAGAAGATTTTGCTGGGGTTAGAAGGAAAAAAACCTTGTGATAAGTCTGGTGATTTATTTTTTGAAAGCTCAGTTGAACAAAAAAAGGAGCAAGCGCTTTCCTGTGTGTCTGTACAGCCGCGTGTGGAAAATTACATGAGGAAACACATTGCAGAGATAGCGGCTAGCAGTTTGAAAAAGAAGAGCAACGGAGCTCGCTGAATTAGAACCGTGGGAGG
>JBBPBX010057756.1:0-22319 GCA_038048925.1 Garcialebias charrua
CAATAGTATGAGTAACACATGGTAATTAAATAATTAAAGCAGATGTGGCTGTAAATTTGTAAAGCCTGACCCTCATCATGTGGGTTTAAGGTCTAATTGATGGAGAGGATGAAATTAGAAGACTAGCAAAATAATCTATAAATGCAACATCTGCTGATTACAGGAGTGTGTGGATCTCTTGAGGTGTGCATGCCCAGACAACAACAAAACAGAGCTCTAGAGAAGAAAAACAGCCAATCAATCATCACTAATCCGTTCCATTCTTCTAATGAAAAGGAGGGGTAAAATAAATATATGGGACATGCAAAAGGTGGTAGGGTGGAGGTGGGAATAAATGCTGGACAAAGCATGCTATTAGAGTATTAAAAAAAAACACTGTCCACATTTGGAAAATAAAAATACACTTTGCCTTTTACATCCAAACCACATGATATTAAAAAGTAATCATATGTAGGCACTCTACAGGAATGATCTGATCCCATTTACAAATAAAAACTGATTCCCAAAGAACAGGTGCAGATTTCATCAAATTTTATAACAAAAAGAGAGGTGGAAGGGATAATTATTGGACCTTCTGAATCCCACAGCATGTCTTCCATGGAGGAAGCTGTGTCCGGGGACTTCGGGCTTGGTCTGTCCATAACTGCGGCTGAGGTAATTAAAAAGCTCCATGGCAGCAAAGCTTCAAGGGTAGATAAGAGCCCCTCTGATATCCTTAAGGCTCTAGATGTTGTGGTGCTGTCTTGGTTGACATGCCTTTGCAACATTGTGTGGACATTGGGGGCAGTGCCATGGATTGGCAGACTGGGGTGGTGGTTCCCCTCGTCAAAAAGGGGAACTGGAGGGTGTGCTCCTAGAATAGGGGCATTACTCGTCTTAACCTCCCTGGTAAGGTGTATTCAGTCCGATCGTTGGTCAAACCTCGGATCCAAGAGGGACAATGCAGGTTCTGTCCTGGCCGTGGAACACTAGACCAGCTCTTTAGTTCCACTAGTGTCCTCGAGGGGTCATGGGAGTTTACCCATCCATGTGTACATGCGTTTTGTGGCCTTGGAAAAGGCATTCAACCATGTTCCTCAAGGTACAATGTGGGAATGCTCCGCAAGTATTGGATTGGGGGTCCATTGCTATGGGCTACATGGTCCTTATACAAGCAGTGCAAGAATTTGGTTTGCATTGCCGGCAGAAAGACAGACCCCTTCAAGGCTGGAGTTGGACTCCACCAGGTCTGACCAATGTCACAGATTCTGTTCATAACTTTTATGGACAGAATTTCTTGGTTCAGCCAGGGGGCAGAGGTAGTCTAGTTCAGTGGCCTCGGGATTCCATTGCTGATGTTTGCACATGATGTGGTTCTGTTGGTGTCATCATGCTATGATCTTCAGCTCTCACTGGAGCAGTTCACATCCAAGTGTGAAGCAACTGAGATGAGAATCAGTACCTCCGAATCTGACGCCATGGTCCTCAGTCAGAAAAGGGTTGATTGCTCTCTTCGGGTCGAGGGTGAGGTTCTGCTTCAAGTGGAGGAGTTCAAGTATCTTGGGGTTTTGTTCACAAGTGAGGGAAGAATGGAGTGTGAGGTTGACAGATGGATTGGTGCAGCATCTGCAGTATTGCAAACTCTGTGCCGGTCCATGTGGTGAAGAGGAAGCTGAGCTGTAAAGCTGTCCACATCGAGAGGAGCCATATGTTGAGGTAGTTCAAACATCTGGTAAGGATGCTCCCTGGGTGTCTCCCTAGAGTTGCTTTGGGCATGTCCAACTGGGAGGAGACCCCGGGGAAGACCCAGAACATTCTGGAGGGACTATGTTTCTCAGTTGGCCTGGCCTAGCTATCGTAGAGCATGGACCGCAGTTTATTTGAAAGTTATTTGCATTCAGTTTAGCAGAGAAATTGTGGTTTTTGTTTTGTTTACATTTACTTAACAACCATAAAGTTTACTAAAATAGCCTAACGAGGTTATTGTACCCATCATGTTGTTCGCTGCTGCACGAACAACCAGACCAAACGAAATCAGTGGCTATACAACAATAGTGTTTTGAACATTAACACCCCCCCAAACAAGTGTCCCTGTGGAAAGCGGTATAGTTTCCATCACCTACCTACAGATGAGGAATAAAGAAGAATGTGGCTGAAAAATCTGAACTTGAAACCACCTAAAACACTGGCTCATTTCACTTTGTTGACAAATGGCAGATGGAAGAAGACCTGCATCCTACTTGATAGCTGGACTAAAATAAACCACCGTAGAAGAGATGATGGATCCTCGTAAGGGTTGCAAACTGACAAGAATAGCAGGTATGATTTCAAGTGTATGAGGGCACAGCATTATAGTTTGATATTTGTTTGTCTTCAGTATTACGATTTTCTCTTAAATTAACCCAAGCTCTGTGATGGAGGACTTGGCTGCACTCTATATGTCTGATTTAAGGTACCGGTAAATAAGATTGTGTCCCATCTCTTAACAAAATGCGACCAACCTTAGTGTAGATACTAATACACCTCAGAGCTTTTCTGGTTGTTCATTGCTTCACTGTCGAAAGCAACCGAATCAATCAAGTAGCAAAATAGGTCAAGGTTTCTTTACCATACCATACCATACCATACCCTACCATACCATAGTAATAAGATCTAAGATATGAACTAAGAAATACGCTAAACTAAGAATACAGTAAGCACTAGTAGTACAAAAATAATATGCTGAACAACAGCAGCACGAACATGAATCTGTGTGAGCAGATGAGTATGAATGACTGAATGCAGCAGCATGAAATAAATCAGCAGCATGGATATTCAGAAGCACATATCAACAATCAAGTGGCATTACTGTGATATCCCCCCCGCAGTGATGATCCTTGTTAGATATTCATGAGTCTAACAGCCTCGGGGTAGAATCTGTTCCTCAGTTCAGTGGTTCTACACTTAATGCTCCTCAACCTCCGTCCTGAGGGGAGCAGGGCAAAAAGTGTGTGTGCTTGGTGAGTGGGGTCTTTCATGATGCAGGTGGCCTTCTTCCAGCATCTGGAGGTGTAGATATCAGTGATGGTGGGGAGACTGATACCAACAAGATTTTGATGAAACGTTGAGAGGGACCCTGTGTACACAGCTTCGTTCCACCTCACGTATGACATGTGATGTGAATGACAAGAACCTTGACTCTCACACAGTCTAATATCAAAGCTTTTGTCAGATAACAACGTCCTTCTGTTATGAGCTTGTCACCTCCATCCCTTGAAGAGAAAAAGACACAGGTATTAGAGTTTTGTGTGACACCTTAAACAATGATGACAAAACAAGGAAGTCCTATTTAATACTTTAAATTTACTTTATTCAGCTCTGACCTGTTCTGTAACAGATGACTACTACCTTTCTGTTTGTGCATGAAGAAATTGTTTTATGTGGTACTACCTGAGCAACATGGACGGTGTACAGTATTTGTAGTTGCTGGTCCTGCTTCTCCATCTGCAGCTTCACTGAGCTCTTCTGGAGTTTTCATTCATTTCATATGAAGTTTTGCCTTGACAAGGATAGATCAGAACACAGATCAGTATTAATACAGTAACAGTGACAACACTACAAACTTTAAACAGTTTATTTCACAATAACACAGCTGTCCACTCCGTCTAAAATCAGACTACGTTATATAAAAAATATAAACCCAACCTAAACTAGGCTGACCCACTTCTATGAACTAAACACCGGGACAAAATCGTGCAAAAATTATGGCACAACTCCAACAAAACGAATTTATACACTCACCAGGATGTCTGGAACAAACTAGCAGTTATTTTGGGACATGGAGAAAGTTATATCAGGACGTTTCACAGCTGATATCAGGACATTCATCTCCTGTTTGTTAGGTCCGACACATGAGCTCCCTCGCGCTGCTTCCAGCAGGAAACAGAAACTGAAAGTCCGTTTTCTATCTACTTTCAGGTCGTGTGACCGGACATTACATCCAATAACACAGCATGTTTAGACCATTGCAAAACTGTTACAACCTTCTTAGATTCTAACAAAAAAAACGAGAAACAGAGCTTCTTTTAGAGGGCTTTTAAAATGGCGATTTCAATCCCACAATGCTGTGCGCCGTGGACCATCATGCTTTGCGCCGCGGACCGTGACGTCACGCTCCAAAGCTCTATAGGTTTAGCGAGCGGTATTTTATTAGCCACAGGTAGCATAGGTTTAGCGAGCGGTATTTTATTAGCCACAGGTTAGGTAGCATAGGTTTAGCAAGTTTTTTTTTTTTTTACTTTTTTTTTTGTGAGAGAGAAATAAAATGGGACCCAAGAGGCCTTCGAAGTCCGCTGATAAGGGTGCGGGTAAGAAACCCAGGCAGACCATAACCCTTGAGACGAAGCTAAAAATTGTTAAAATGTGTGATGGGGGCATGTCAGCGACCGAGGTAGCAGCGAAGCTAGGCTTTCCGCGTTCGACGGTGGGCACGATCAAGGCAGACAGAGAGAGAATTCTGGACCAAGTGCGTCGTTCCGCACCCATGAAGTCCACAATTATCACGAAGCAGAGAACGGGTGTTTTGGTGGAGATGGAGAGGTAGCTCTTGGTTTGGATCGAGGACAATGCTCAAAGGCGCGTGCCCGTGTGCATGGCCGTGATCAGGGAGAAGGCCCGCATGATTTACAGCACGCTGAAAGGTAGGAGTCAGGGAGGTGCGGGGGAGGAGGGAGGTGCGGGGGAGGAGGGGGCAGGACAGAGCGACTCAGGCGAAGGCACGTCACAACAGAGCGATCCTGGAGAAGGGACGTCAAGCAGCATGTCAGGGAGGGGTGCTGTGGGAGAGGGGGACACTGGACCTGATGAATTCACTGCCTCCAAAGGATGGTTTCAGCGCTTCAAGGACAGAGCGAATTTGCACAACCTAAAAATACAGGGTGAGCATTTAATTTCTCTTTTTTTTTTGTTACAGGTACAGGTAGTCCTTGACTTCCGATTTTTAAAAAAAAATTCATTTTACTGTTTTTGTGTGCATTTAAACAGGAGAGGCAGGCAGTGCTGACCACGCAGCAGCTGAGGCCTTCCCTGACAAACTGGCTCAGGTCATCAGGGACGGCGGGTACACTGCCCAGCAAGTGTTTAATGTCGATGAGACAGGCCTGTTCTGGAAGCGTTTGCCCAACAGGACCTACATTAGCAGAGATGAGCGAATAGCAGCAGGTCACAAAGTTGGCAAGGAGCGCCTGACCTTGCTGCTTGGGGGGAATGCTTCTGGGGACTGCAAACTCAAGCCCTTGTTGATTTACCAATTTGAAAACCCCAGAGCCTTCAATCATGTTGATAAAAAAAGGCTTCCAGTCTATTGGGCATCAAATAGGAAGGCCTGGGTAACGCTGGAAGTGTTTTCAAAATGGTTTAAGCAACATTTTGTGCCAGATGTCAAGCGTTTTTGCCATTCCCAAAAGATTCCCTTTAAAGTCCTGCTGGTGTTGGACAACGCTCCAGGACACCCCCCTGATCTCACCGACATTAACACGGCTGTGCAGGTGGTGTACCTGCCTCCTAACACCACCTCGCTGATCCAGCCGATGGACCAAGGGGTGATAAGTACGTTTAAGGCGTACTATCTCCAGAGGGTCATTCGTAACGCTTTGGAGGCAACCGGAATGACTCCAGGTGTCAGCCTCAAAGACTTCTGGAGAACATACAACATCCACGATGCTGTGCTGAACATTGATCACTCCTGGAATCGTGTGACTCAGAACAACATGAGCGGCGTGTGGAAGAAGGTGTGTCCACAGCTTGTTCAACAGGTACACAATTCCAAGGAGGTTGACAATGTCATTGAGGACGTTGTGAGGATGGGCAGGTCACTGGAGCTCGAGATGGACGTGGATGATGTCCAACAGCTTCTGGGATCAACAGGAGAGGACCTGTCAGTGGAAGACCTCATTCTTCTCGACAGGCACGTCCCGGCTGAGGAAGAGGTGCAGGCCAACCCTAGCCCACCCAAGACCTTCAGCCGGCAGGAGTTGGCATTGGCTTTCAAGGACTTCCACAGCGGCTTGGCCCGGTTAGAGAAGCAGGACGAAGATGGGGAGAGGTTTGAGAGGGCTCGAAGAGTCATCTTGGGCGGGCTTGCGTGTTATCAGCAGATCCTGGACGAGAAGAAGCAAGAGGCTGTGCAGAGCAGCATGTTAAGGTTTGTCACCATCTCTGCAGCTCCTCCAGGATCTGCTGGTGCACCAGAAGATCCAACACCAGCCAGTCCTCCTGCAGCAAGCCAGGATGACTCCATGGACAACTCAACCTCTCCCCAGTAAAAGACGCCTCCCCTCTCTGCCTCCCCTCTCCCTCCCTCCAGGTGATGAATTGTTATTTTTATTTTTCAGAGTTGTGTCACGTTACACACAGTAACTTCATCTGTTAATCAATTTGTATCTACTTCTGTTCACAGCCTGCTGCTCCTCCTCCTCCTCCACCTCCTCTCCACCAGCTCCACCATCCCATCACTGACCTGCCCACCTTCACATAACAGCACAGCATCGTGTGAAAGGTACAGCAAAGACATGTCAATGTTTTTTCCTGTAGTTTTTGTTTTATGCTACATCTACTGTAAACATCACCGCTCTCTCGACAGCCTCCAAAGCGTCACGCCCCCTTGGTCCATCAACACATGTGCACCACACCACACAGGTAAGGAGAAGTTGTTGTTGTCTGTGTTTTCATTCTTTGCAGATGTTCACGTCTGTGTGTGGGTTTATACAGTACAGAACCACCTGTTGCTCTGCCTCATGGACCAGGCTATGGAAGTGAACTTCCACCTGTTGCTCTGCCTCATGGACCAGGCTATGGAAGTGAACTTCCACCTGTTGCTCTGCCTCATGGACCAGGCTATGGAAGTTAACTTCCACCTGTTGCTCTTGCCTCATGGATGGACGTGTGTCCACTCTGTCCTGCCTGCCTGCCTCTCTCCCTCTAGCACCTCTCCATCATTGCACCACACCAATCAGGTGAGGACAAGATGTTTGCCATCTTCAGGTGTTCACAGGCCCACCTGTAGGTGCTCATGTTCATTTTTGTGTTGTTGTTTTCACAGCTCACATCGTGGACTTTCCTCATGGATGGACGTGTGTCCACTCTGTCCTGCCTCTGTCGTCCAGGACATCAGTCCTGCCATCTGCCTCCATCCATCACCTGTGTCAACACCTTCTGCATGTATGACTGCTGCCAAAACAAACAAAAAAACACCTTTGCTGATGGACAGAACTGTTCACATCAGGACCACACCGCTGAGCTCACACCTGGCGCTAAATGCTCCCATCATTCATGGTTGAGCACTGGCTAAGCAGTTCCATCTGATCCAGGTTTGAACTTGAGAAAAACATCAGTGTCTACCTACACTTCAGTCAAAGTAAGGACATTTTGTTTCCTTGTTTCCTTCTTCTGCTGCTTCCAGCTTCTTTTTTGGGTTCATGGACTTTTTCATGCACATGGACTGCACACCAACACCACATGGACTGCACTGGTTTCAAAAACATGATGGTTGCAACATGTTAACAGCTGCTTCTCAGAGAAGTGTTCATGTTTCATGGTTGACATGTTCTAGCTGCTGCTGGATGCATGGATGAATGCATGGGAGTTCCTTATCATTTGCTGCATTTTGATGTTGACAGCTGCTGCTCAAGGAGAAGTGTTCATGTTTCATGGTTGACATGTTCTAGCTGCTGCTGGATGCATGGATGAATGCATGGGAGTTCCTTATCATTTGCTGCATTTTGATGTTGACAGCTGCTTCTCAGAGAAGTGTTCATGTTTCATGGTTGACATGTTCTAGCTGCTGCTGGATGCATGGATGAATGCATGGGAGTTCCTTATCATTTGCTGCATTTTGATGTTGACAACTGCTGCTCAAAGAGAAGTGTTCATGTTTCATGGTTGAACTCATTTGCAGATTATGGCTGAGAACTGTTCAGGAAGAGATTTGTATTTTGTATGCTTTGTCTGTGCTGAAAAAAACATTTCAGTACTGTACCTGTACTGTACATGCTGTACAGGTACTGGTTTTGTGTGTTTATGGATGAATGTGTGGTATAATGTGTTATCTAAGTGTTTGTAAATAAAGTTCTGTGCATGTTTATGGCACAGGATGTCCGCTTGTTCATTCTCATGCCGTTAAATGTGTGTGCGGCGCTCCGTTAGCGGTATAGCCGCGACCTGCGGCAGAAATGCGGACCTACGACAGGCACGTGTTTTTGGTCCGCGAGGTACGACAGAATCGACCTAAGTCACACTCGTAGGTCCCGATCCCTGACGTAACTCGAGGGTTCCCTGTATATATATCACAGTAAAACCACTTAAACCTCCTCCCCGGGTCGGGGAGGAGGTCCTGCCCCAAGTGGAGGAGTTTAAGTATCTCGGGATCTTGTTCACGAATGAGGGAAAACTGGAGCGTGAGATCGATAGGCGGATAGGTGCAGCGTCCGCAGTGAAGCGGGCGCTGTACCGGTCTGTCGTGGTGAAGAGAGAGCTGAGTCAAAAGGCAAAGCTCTCAATTTACCGATCGATCTACGTTCCCACCCTCATCTATGGTCATGAGCTTTGGGTTATGACCGAAAGAACAAGATCTCGGATACAAGCGGCTGAAATGAGTTTTCTCCGCAGGGTGGCTGGACTCTCCCTTAGAGATAGGGTGAGAAGCTCAGTCATCCGGGAGGGACTCGGAGTAGAGCCGCTGCTTCTCCACATCGAGAGGAGCCAGTTGAGGTGGCTCGGGCATCTGGTTAGGATGCCTCCTGGACGCCTCCCTGGTGAGGTGTTCCGGGCATGTCCCACCGGGAGGAGACCCAGAGGAAGACCCAGGACACGCTGGAGGGACTATGTTTCTCGGCTGGCCTGGGAACGCCTTGGGATTCCCCCAGAGGAGCTGCTCCAAGTGGCTGGGGAGAGGGAAGTCTGGGCCTCCCTACTTAGGCTGCTACCCCCGCGACCCGACCCCGGATAAGCGGAAGAAATGGATGGATGGATGGATGGAAATTTGTTGATGACATCACGAGTTTTTGATTTTTGTTAGAGCAATTTAATAAGTGGACAGTATTGAAGTGACTTTTCTGATGATATGTCAAGAAATATTTAAACTAATACACCAGAAATGTTCTATTTCTGAATTCCTGGATATGTTGGTGTAGCGGATTGTATTTTCTAGTTGAAACTGAACGCATCGTGATGCTCAATCGTGTGTAGTGGACCAGACCCTGGTCACTGAGAACTGTAGTGGACACACCTTTTCACTGATCCTCTCAGTGAAACACCTTTTTCTCTGTAAACCCGCAGTGAAAGACATTAACACAGTTTATTCCATTAATTTGAATCAAGACACAAATTAAATCAGAAGAGACTTCTTTAAATTTGTTCTAATTCAAATATATAAACAGAATAACCTTTTGTCATTCTCATGATCATTTGCTATTATTCTGTGTTATTCTTCAATATAAGCATTACGGTGTTACTCTTTAATACAGTGAATCAAACTGTGTCTAAAGTTGAATAATATGTCAGAATGACCTGTTCAGTTTTGTTTAGAAATGAGAAACAGTTAATCATTTAACTGGTGACTCCTTTCTGTCCATTTCTAAAAACAATCTTTCTTTGTTTTTCTAAAACAACCTTCATTTTCTGAACTACAGTGACATTGCTGGCCACGAGTAAACCACTCCTACTCTGGTCACAGGAGCCAATGAGGGCAGCGAGTACTACTGATATCAAACTCACTTTAAAAGTCCTTACTTCCTGTTTCTCCCTCAGTGCTACGAGGAACTTCAGATGAAATGTAACTTTCCTTTAGGCTGTGAACAAGACCAGGAGTCAAAGGTCTAGTTCACCAGCCAGAGTTAACAGTGAGCTGCTGTAAACTCGCTCGAGCCCAGAGCTCTAACTTTGAAATAATTTTCCTCTCAAGGAATATTTTATTCTGAAACCAACCAGGAAGTGCTGCTACTTCTGACGATCCAAGCGAAGAACAGGAGACGTTGAAAGTAAACAAGAACCGGTTCGGACGCACTGGACGTGCAAGGACTCTGTGTGTCTGAAAGGCCAGTGCCTACTCTTTACCAGACTGGTCGTCTTAAAAGGTAACGAGTCTGCTGTTTACAAACGTACCTGGAGTTTAGCAGAAGTCTGACGGAGAGTGTCATTCTGGTTGGAACTCATCTCAAGATAAACTTCCCTCTAATTCTTCCTCCATCTTTCCTACTACTCTTAAACTTCTCCTTATCTCTAAGCCAGTCACTAAACTTTGAGAAATATTTGCCTACAGATAAGAAGTAATATGTCATCTCATTACTTGTTCTGTTGTTCCAAAATTGAATCTGCTGACGAGTAATTTATAGGAAATAGATCGATCAATCAATGTACATGTCATGATGTAATTTTATGATTCTGTTAATGATTCAGTTCTGCTGAATCACCATAAATTAACATTTCATGCCTTTTACATCACTCATCTGGTCACAAATGTATTGTTTAAACTGAAAAAGATAGAACCCGTGAATTATTGATGATAATTTGTGTCTGTTTAAAACCTGCTCATTTTACATCTGGTGAACAGTACAGATCAGTAAATCTGATCTACCCCTGATCCCTACACGTGGACAGCTTGACTGCAGGATCCAAACAGTTCCTAACACAGCTTAGCTCCACACTTCACTTTAGACTGCAGTAAATAAATACATACCTGTGTAACCCTGATGTTTGGTTTGATACCAGTGAACTGATGAATCGCTCACCCAGGAACTCTTCTCAGCTTCACAACATTTATTAACATGAACTTCATCTGTAACAGAAAAAAAAACATGTGGTTGGTGGTGGTCTGACATGTAGCTCCTGCCCCAACTCTGAGAACGTCACGCAGTAAAAAATGCCGTCTAGCCAGTCTCCACTTCCAAAAGGATGGTTTTGTTGTGCACACAAACACTATGAATTACGGTAACCTTTGCGAGTTTTCAAAATAAAAGCTGTTAATGATGTCATACTTGCTGTTGTTACAAAATTATTTGTGGATGATTTATTTATATTATTATTTATTATATGAGAAATGTTACCATCAGGGAAAACGTACAGATCAATCAAGACAAGAACAAACAGATTTAAATATAGTTTTTATCTGTCCACCTTTACTGAACTTAATAAAATCTGTAATAAAAACCGAATAAGGGACAACTGGTGGAAAATCAATCTGCTTGTGTTGCACATTTGGAGTGTTTCAAACCTGTTATTACCTTTAATACAGTTTATATTTTTATATTGTTTTATATTTTACTGTTTTGCTTTTTACTTTTGTTCTGGGAAGCAAACCCAGATTTCACTGTATTCATGTACAATGATAATAAATGTCTCTTCTATTCTATTTTGCAGCAGGTTTTGAATTGTCTTCTGCTGAACTTGATCCACCACAAAGACTGTGTGGTTCACAGAGTGTCTGCACAAATCAAAATATGTAACTTTAAATTAAAATGTTCTCAGAGAACAATAAGTATAATTTTTATACACACTAACCAGAAACCTCCAGTGATTTTGGTCGACATGGACAAATAACACAAAGCTCTTGTAATTCTCAAAATTTACCAGTAAAAAGAAACACTTGATGTTAAAATGTTACAAATGTCATTTCTGAAATGAATGTACAATTTTAACTGTTATTTTTCCAAATGGTTATTGTCACTTAAAAATATTAAACATATAAATTATTTTAAATTAAACATTCCTGTTTTTACTTGAACTATGTTGCATTTCAATGAGACAAACTTTCTGCACAGTAATGTTGTGATTTGTGGTAAAGTCGTACTTACCCTCACTGTTTCTACAACATCCTGAAGAACGAGCAACAAACACAGCAACTTAGGGAAAATTACATGGTGGACCTTTATTTTGAAATTCCACATGAGATCTTGGTGACATTTGGTGAGCAACATCTGGAGATGTTCTACAGTCAGCCTGAAGTGAGACTGGTCACTGGAAACTAAGAGTTTTGTTTTAATATTAATGGAAACATCAGGGAAACAATTTAACATTCTCACATAATGAACATACAAATAACCACAAAACAGAGACAAAAGTTAAATATTATGGATCCATATTCACAGGAGGACATTAAAAATCTTTTCTGAACATAGACCAGCAAGAATGACTTCAATCATCTAGAGTCAAAACATGAAAAACATATTGGAGTTTTTTATTTATTTAACTTAGCAACACAAAAAGTTCTCTACTCTTTGGATATGGGGCGACATTCAAACTTTTAGTGGAAACAGCTGAGCAGGAATGTTGGTCCCATTACAGCTTCCAGTGCTAACATGTGTTTTATGTACAGAGTTTGTACCAACAGGAGACACAGACCAGCTTTTATTTTGAAAGAACCTCGCAAGCGTGACTATCTAAATCATGGTGTTAGCGCGTGCACAACCAAACCGCGTGAGCGCTGACTTTTAGAAGTGGATGCTGCTGGACCGAAGTATAATATTGAACAATTTTACTAGAAAGTACAACCATACCTGTTAGAGAACAAACATGTGGTTGGTGGAGGTCTGACGTGAAGCTCCTGCTCCTACACAGAAAAACACACACACAGTCATGAGACTAGATTATCCAAGCACGCGACAACGAGATGTAGCCGCTAACAGCTACACATGCTAACAGCTAGTACACATGCTAAATGCTACACATGCTAACAGCTACACATGTTAACAGCTACACATGCTAACAGCTACACATGCTAACAGCTACAGATGCTAACAGCTACACATGCTAACAGCTACAAATGCTAACAGCTACACATGCTAACGGCTACACACCCTAACAGCTAAACATGTTAACAGCTACAGATACTAACAGCTACACACGCTAACAACTACCATGGGCGTAGCCAGAATCTTTTGGGGGGCGGTTCGTTTTAAATGAGAAGTTGACCAAACCAAACTAATGTGCCTGGATAGGTCAATGGATAAAGCGTTTGCCTTCAGTCCCAAAGCTCATGAGTTCAAGTCCTGCATGGTACAACGTTTTTTGTTTTTTTTAATTCATTCCAGATTAAAAAAGCACAAGAAAACTATTTACAAAACGGGAAGAAATAAAACAATGCATTAAATGAAAGGAATCAGACGAAGAAAATAATCTTATCTGCCCCTTCTCAAACTATTTTTTTTCAAACACTCTTTTATTGGATAAAAAAAGAAGAATGTGTTAACCACAGCCTGTGGTTAACACATTCTTCTTTCTTCACAGGCATATTAACTACTTTTTTTTATCCAATAAAAGACAAATGTAAAATTTGTTGTTTGAATCGAGTGTTTGAAAAAAAAAATAGTTTGAGAAGGGGCAGATAAGATTATTTTCTGGAGAGTGGAGAGAGTAGACAGCACCAAGTTCCTGGGAGTGCACGTCTCAAAGGACCTGTCCTGGAGCAAGAACACTGCAGCACTGGCAAAGAAGGCTCACCAGCGTCTCTACTTTCTCCGCAAGCTGAAAAGGGCTGGAGCTTCAACCCCCATCATGAGCACCTTCTACAGAGGTGCCATAGAAAGTGTCCTGACCAGCTGCATCACTGTGTGGTTTGGTGCATGTACTGCATCCTGCCGCAAGAGCCTCCAGCGCATTGTGAGAGCAGCTGAGAAGATCGTGGGCACCTCCTTGCCCTCACTGCAGGACTTACACAGCAAACGCCTCACTCGGAAAGCCCACCGCATGGCAGGTGATCCCACACACCCACTACACAGCTGCTTCAGACTGCTGCCATCAGGGAGGAGACTGAGGAGTCTCCAGGCTCGAACCAGCAGACTGAGAGACAGCTCTGTTCATCAGGCAGTCAGAATGCTAAACACTCTGCCTGCTCTGCCCTCCCCTCCCATTTGAACTGCCTTAACACTAAAACTTTCTCACACATTATCACTCAACACAAAGTTTTTAACACTAGACTCTGTGTCATCAAACGAGTTTTCACTAAACTCTCGGTCATGTGCTCATACAGTTTGCACTACCTCTCATACTTGCACTAATGTCTGTATTACATCACTGCCTATAATCATAATACTGTTTACATTCTCTGTTTACATTTATTAATACTGTTTACTTTTGTTACTACTGCTTACATGTAATTACTACTGTTTACATTTATTTACACTACTCTAACATCTACACCACTGTTGGTACATATACAGTGTGCTCTGAACGGTCTTATTTAGGGATGCCCAATGTGCCTTACTGCATATGCCACTTTTTGCCTCTATAACAACATCAACTACTACCTCATACATATACTGTGTACTACATTGACTCATACGCTGCTTTGCCACTTTGCAAATGTCAATGCTAGAAACCTTTAGTTTATTTTAGTTATACTTTTTATACTCTTTTTTTATACTAGTATGCAAAAACTCAGGACAATATTATGTTCATTAAATGTTTAATGTTTTAGTTTTAGAGTTGGTGTAAATTTTCATACTCTTATACCACTATGCAAAAAACTCAGGACAGTGTTAGTTTTACTATTTTATGCTTATGTCTATTATTATATGTTTCAGTGTTTCAATGTTTAGATGTTTACTGTTGCACCGAGGGACTGAGAGAAACGCAATTTCGGTCCTGTGTATGTCCTGTACTGTACATATTGCAGATCTGACAATAAAGTTGACTTTTGACTTTTTGATTTTTTTTGACTTTCTTCGTCTGATTCCTTTCATTTAATGCATTGTTTTATTCCTTGCTGTTTTGTAAATAGTTTTCTTGTGCTTTTTTAATTTGGAATGAATTTAAAAAAAAAACGTTGTACCATGCGGGACTTGATCCCACGAGCTTTGGGACTGAAGGCAGACGCTTTATCCATTGACCTATCCAGGCACATTGGTTTAGCATTGTCAACTTCTCCTTTAAAAGTGGGCGGTTCGTTCGAACCCCCCGAACCCCCCTTGCCTACGCCACTGGCTACACATGTTAACAGCTACAGACGTTAACAGCTACAGACGTTAACAGCTACAGACGTTAACAGCTACAGATGTTAACAGCTACAGACGTTAACAGCTACAGACGTTAACAGCTACAGACGTTAACAGCTACAGACGTTAACAGCTACAGACGTTAACAGCTACAGACGTTAACAGCTACAGACGTTAACAGCTACAGACGTTAACAGCTACAGATGTTAACAGCTACAGACGTTAACAGCTACAGACGTTAACAGCTACAGACGTTAACAGCTACAGACGTTAACAGCTACAGACGTTAACAGCTACAGACGTTAACAGCTACAGACGTTAACAGCTACAGATGTTAACAGCTACAGACGTTAACAGCTACAGATGTTAACAGCTACAGATGTTAACAGCTACAGACGTTAACAGCTACAGACGCTAACAGCTACAGATGTTAACAGCTACAGACGTTAACAGCTACAGACGTTAACAGCTACAGATGCTAACAGCTACAGACGTTAACAGCTACAGATGTTAACAGCTACAGACGTTAACAGCTACAGATGTTAACAGCTACAGACGTTAACAGCTACAGATGTTAACAGCTACAGACGTTAACAGCTACAGATGTTAACAGCTACAGACGCTAACAGCTACAGATGTTAACAGCTACAGACGTTAACAGCTACAGATGTTAACAGCTACAGACGTTAACAGCTACAGACGTTAACAGCTACAGACGTTAACAGCTACAGACGTTAACAGCTACAGACGTTAACAGCTACAGACGTTAACAGCTACAGACGTTAACAGCTACAGATGTTAACAGCTACAGACGTTAACAGCTACAGACGTTAACAGCTACAGACGTTAACAGCTACAGACGTTAACAGCTACAGACGTTAACAGCTACAGACGTTAACAGCTACAGACGTTAACAGCTACAGATGTTAACAGCTACAGACGTTAACAGCTACAGATGTTAACAGCTACAGATGTTAACAGCTACAGACGTTAACAGCTACAGACGCTAACAGCTACAGATGTTAACAGCTACAGACGTTAACAGCTACAGACGTTAACAGCTACAGATGTTAACAGCTACAGACGTTAACAGCTACAGATGTTAACAGCTACAGACGTTAACAGCTACAGACGTTAACAGCTACAGACGTTAACAGCTACAGACGTTAACAGCTACAGACGTTAACAGCTACAGACGTTAACAGCTACAGACGCTAACAGCTACAGATGTTAACAGCTACAGACGTTAACAGCTACAGATGTTAACAGCTACAGACGTTAACAGCTACAGATGCTAACAGCTACAGACGTTAACAGCTACAGATGTTAACAGCTACAGACGTTAACAGCTACAGACGTTAACAGCTACAGATGTTAACAGCTACAGACGTTAACAGCTACAGACGTTAACAGCTACAGACGTTAACAGCTACAGACGTTAACAGCTACAGACGTTAACAGCTACAGATCAGCTACAGATGTTAACAGCTACAGACGTTAACAGCTACAGATGTTAACAGCTACAGATGTTAACAGCTACAGATGTTAACAGCTACAGACGCTAACAGCTACAGATGTTAACAGCTACAGACGTTAACAGCTACAGATGCTAACAGCTACAGACGTTAACAGCTACAGATGTTAACAGCTACAGATGTTAACAGCTACAGACGTTAACAGCTACAGACGTTAACAGCTACAGATGTTAACAGCTACAGACGTTAACAGCTACAGATGCTAACAGCTACAGACGTTAACAGCTACAGATGTTAACAGCTACAGATGTTAACAGCTACAGACGTTAACAGCTACAGACGCTAACAGCTACAGATGTTAACAGCTACAGACGTTAACAGCTACAGATGCTAACAGCTACAGACGTTAACAGCTACAGATGTTAACAGCTACAGATGTTAACAGCTACAGACGTTAACAGCTACAGACGTTAACAGCTACAGATGTTAACAGCTACAGACGTTAACAGCTACAGATGTTAACAGCTACAGATGTTAACAGCTACAGATGTTAACAGCTACAGACGTTAACAGCTACAGACGTTAACAGCTACAGATGTTAACAGCTACAGACGTTAACAGCTACAGACGTTAACAGCTACAGATGTTAACAGCTACAGACGTTAACAGCTACAGATGTTAACAGCTACAGACGTTAACAGCTACAGACGTTAACAGCTACAGACGTTAACAGCTACACATGCTAACAGCTACACATGCTAGCTACAGATGTTAACAGCTACACATGCTAACAGCTACACATGCTAACAGCTACACATGCTAACAGCTACACATGCTAACAGCTACACATGCTAACAGAGTGAACTAACTTCCTCTCCACAGACAAGAAGCTGCAGTGTTACAAGCCTCTGGCAGCAGCAGCTTGGAACTAAATCACAGAATAAAGTATTTGACTCACGAGAAGTCTTTTTTCATTAGTAATTGAAATAAATCACGGAGCTAAATCCAGACGTAACTTCTCAACACGAAGGAAAACAAAGAGGCCGAGCTGGTGACGTCACCTCTGTGTTGCCAGATCTCGCGATAGAAACTGACGTGATATGGCAAGCCCTTTTAACATTAAATCGGATTCAGGGCACTTCAATTCCAGATATCTGAAATTGAATTATGACTAGTCATAATAGCTATTTAAGATATCTTGAATTACATTCTGACTAGTCAAAATTCCTATTTGAGATATCTCTAATTACATTCTGACTAGTCAAAATGACGTCAGATTTTCCATTGAGTTGAATGGAGGCTTCAATTTAAGATATCTTGAAATGAATTTTGACTAGTCGTAAATACAATTCTAGATATCTCTAATTTAATTTTGACTAGTCATAATTAGCTTTCAAGATATCTCGATCTTAGTTCTGACTAGTCATAATTACAATTACAGATATCTTTAATTACGTCATCATTTAAGATATCTTAAATGTATTTATGACTAGTCAAAATGTATTTATGACTAGTCAAAATGTAATTCAAGATATCTTAAATAACTAATATGACTAGTCATAAATCAATTTCAGATATCTAGAACTGTATTTATGACTAGTCAAAATTCCTTTTAAGATATCTTTAAATGAATTCAAGATATCTTAAATATTTTATCATGTGGACGGCGTTTCTATTTAAGATATCTGGAATTCACATTTTGACTAGTCAGAATGACGTACGAGATATCTTTTTTTTTATTTTTTTTATTGAACATTTTAGAACATACAGAACAAAAGGCACACAAATAACAAATGACAATCTCAAAATTACAATGATATATATAAACATGTACAAATATCTACTAACATACCTCCTAATCTAATGTATACATTCTTAAATTAACATATTGACCATCATAACCGTAAATTTGGGTAATAGACTTATTTGAAAGATTGCAAATAATACAGTCCAAGTAAAATAAACAATAACATAACTATTTATCTACCATTCTACATAATTACTTAAAATAATTTGTCAGAGGGCTATATTATCTGAGCGAGGTGATCAAAGAGCTTTTTTGCTTGTGGTTTTTTAGCACAGTTTAAAGAAAGTTTTAACAACTGGAGTTCTTGTTTGAATACAGACCATAATGGTTTAGACTTGCCATATCTGCATTTATGTATATAGAATTTTAATATTATGATGATGTTATTAACAAAGTATTCATCTTTTTTATTCTCAGATACATATCCATATAAGATGTTCTGAACGGAGAAGGAGTCTATGTTCATGGACTTGATGGTCAGGAGATCGTGAAGGGATTTCCATAATGTGTTCACAGAATGACAGAAATAAAATAAATGTTCTGTTGTTTCAGGTTCATTACATATATAACAATTATCACATTCAAATTTAAATCTATTTCTGATAAACTCGTTAGAAGGATAAATATTATTTAGAGTTTTGAAATGTAATTCTTTATATTTAGGAGGAAGAGGGAAACCCAGATATTGTGTCATAATTTTTATTCTTTCCTTCTTATCATAGAAATCATGAAACTTTCTTCTTACTTGACCAGTATATATTGTTTTTATTAAATGTTGTCTTAAGAAATTGTTATTACATTTATTGTGTGTTAAATTTAGTCCATTGAGATTAATGCTCGGTAAACTAACTGTTGGTTTAGTTTCATAATTATTTTTAATTAACTGAACAAATGCAATTGGTATATTTTTTATTATTTTATCATAGTCTTTTTTGGTGCAGATTAGGTTATATTTTTTTGTGAATTCTTCATATTCATATAGATTTCCCTTTTCATCCATTAGATGAGTGAGTGACCATATTTGCTTCTCCATCCATGTTTCCATGAACACAGACTTCCTTCTATGTAGAACAACTCTGTTGTTCCAAAATGGAACATTATGAGGACTGAAATTGTGTTTGTAAGCTATTTTCCAGTTTAATAACACCTGTTGGTGAAAAGCAGATAATTTAACAGGTAGTTTAGGAATGTCAAAGTCACATCTCAACAGGAAGTCAATACCACCAACTTTACTAAAAACCAAAGTGGGGACGGCAAACCAAACCTCATGAGCATTTTTCAGAAATGATTGAAGCCATTTAAGTTTTAATACGCCATTCATAATTTCAAAATCTATTGCTTTAATTCCACCATCTTCATAATTTTTAACTGTATCTCCTTTTTTGATATAATGATGTTTATTTCTCCAAATAAAGTTAAAGTTTAATTTATTAATTTCCTTAATAATTTTTGGAGGTATGGCTATGGAGGATGCAGGATAAACCAGCCTTGATAGAGTCTCCATTTTGGTTAATAGTGTCCTACCAGAAAGAGTTAAGTCTCTCTGCAACCAGTTATTTAATATCAATTTGCATTTAGTAATATTATTATCAACATTCAGTTTGACACAATTGCTTGCAGTTTTGGTGACCCAAATGCCCAGGTATCGAACCTCCAGTTTGACCGGTATGTTGTGAAAAGATGATTGAGAACAATCATGAATACTCATTAATTCACATTTTTCCAAATTTAACTTTAGTCCTGATGCTTTAGAGAATACTTCTACTGTTTGGATAGCCAGTGGAATCTGATCTTTATTTTTTAGAAATAGAGTCGTATCGTCTGCTAGCTGACTTATGATAATATTTTGATTCATAATTTGTAAACCAAGAAGACTGGAGTTTCTTATGGAGATAGCCAAGAGCTCCGTAACGGTGATAAACAGGAGAGGTGAAACGCTGCATCCTTGTCTAATCCCTCTTTTTATTGTGAATCTGGGACTTGTTCCTTCTGCTAAGGAAACACAGCTGTTAACATCTGTATGCAGCATTTTGATTATGTTTAAAAACTTCTCACCAAAGCCAAAATGTTTGAATGTTTCAAAAATGAAAGGATGTTCCACCGAATCAAAGGCTTTCTGAAAATCCAGAAATAAGATCATACCGTCATCAGGAATTAAATGGGCATATTCAATTAAATCTAGAACCAGACGAATATTGTTATTAATTGATCTACCTTTGAGAAAACCAGACTGAGTCGAGCTAATTATATCAGATAAACCTTCTTTTAACCGAGCTGCAAGAACTGTAGTAAATATTTTATAATCTGTGTTGAGAAGTGTGATGGGTCTTAAATTATTCAAGTTTCTTTTATCTTTTCCTGGTTTGGGTATCAATATGATGACACCTTGTTTCATTGTTGTCATCAATTCTTTTTTATGAATACATTCCATAACTGCTTCAAACAACAATATTTTTATGTCCTTCCAAAAGAATTTATAAAAATTTGCGGTAATACCATCTGAGCCAGGAGCTTTATCTGATGCTACTTTTTTAATAACACAGTCAAATTCTTCTATTTGAAAATCTTCTTCACAAATGGACCTAAATGTTTCATCAATGTTAGGGATAACATTTTTAATTTTTATAAAAAAGGATTCTGAGTCTTGTTTTGAATATGAGGATGTAAACAGATTACAGTAAAAGTCATGAACTTCTCTGGATATTTGTTTTGTTTCTGTAACTTCCTCACCGTTAATTATGAGACTGTTAATTGTATTTTTCATCTGTCTTTGTTTTTCCAAATTAAAAAAATATGAAGTATTTTTCTCACCCTCTTCCAGCCACCTGGCTCTTGACCGTATGTATGCTCCACGAGCTTTATTTTGATAATATTCATCTAGTTTACATTGCAACTTATTGATATTAATTTTGTCTTCCTCACTCCAGTCAGATTTATGATAATAAAAGATTAGTTCCTTGGTTAGTTTAGTTTCTTCTATTTGTCTCTCTTTTTGTAATTTTTTACTGAAGGAGATAGAAAATTTTCTAACAGTAAATTTGAAGAATTCCCATTTTTGTATTGCTGTCACTAAACTTGTGTCATTTGTAACATCTTGAATTATTTTACTAATACTTTTACAATATTCGTCATTCTTTAATAAGTTAGCATTGAATTTCCAGTAACCTTTGAAATTATTTTTAGTTTCATTTTTGGATATTCGCAGGTTTATGGTGCAGTGATCACTTAAAGGGCTACAGGAGATCTCAGCTTCTGTGACGTGTCCAAGTATAGAATCTGTAATTAACCAATAATCAATTCTTGACCTTGATTGTCCGTTAGGTTTGAACCATGTAAATTGTTTAATGTTAGAGTTTAGGTTTCTCCAAACATCGACCAGTTTATTGGTGTTCATAAAGTCATCCATGATTGGGTTTAATGTCACCTGAGAGTATTTTGAAGGGCATCTGTCCATCCATTCATCTGGAGTTAAATTGAAATCGCCCCCAGCGACAACATGGTCAGTGGGATAATTCAGCTGCATTCTTTTTATAATTGTTGTGACTTGATGTAATAACTGTTTGTTTTTTTGGTCGTTGTTGTATCCATAAACATTAACAATGATGAACAAATTACTGTCAATATCTAAAACACATGCTGCCCAGTGTCCAGCATCATCTGTTTCCTGAAAAAGAACCTTTCCTGGACATCTATTGAAACAAATAGCAACTCCTGCAGAACGATTTGTGCCGTGACTAAAAATGATCTTATCACCCCATTGTTGAGTCCAAAACTTAACATCAGATAACTCCGAGTGTGTCTCTTGAAGAAAAAAACAGTTAGCCTTTTGACCTTTGCAGAATAAAAAAACAGCCTTACGCTTAACAGAGTCTTTGAGCCCTCTTGCATTAAAAGAAGAAAATAAAATCTCAGTCTTTAAATTGAATACTGAACACATTAAGAACAATACAATAGAAAAAAATAGAAAAAATAAAGAAACTTAGAATATAGGAGGTAGAGTAAAAAAAAACCTGAGAGTAGAGTCCCCTTAAGTCCCTTGAAAAATAAAAAAATAATCTCCACTATATCAGAAAAACTGCACGTTTCATCTAAACA
>JBBPBX010057758.1:9910-22319 GCA_038048925.1 Garcialebias charrua
AAAATAAAATAAAAATAAAAAATAAAGTAGGGTTTATGTCAAAGTACCGGCAGCTGTGGAGGCAGGATTTCATTCAAAAGAATACAGTCAATGTATCATCCAGGTGGTACACATTTTTATAAAGCTCTTCTTTGTTTATAGTAAATCATCATGAAAAGTATTCACTGCATCTGTACTGCAAACTTGTTTATGGTTAATACCCTTAAAACTACAAATACCACAAATCCTATAACATTAAGAGTTTGGTATTTTTCAGTAAAAACAAACACAATGCCGCGGCAGTACAGTCGTCCCTCAATATACCGAGGTTCACTTCTTGCGACTTCATTGTATCGCAGTTTTTCTTTTTTTAATATACATGATGTGTGCTGTACGTGCTGAGTACTGTACATTCATCTCATCTTCATCGCCAAAGTGTTTAAGAACATATGAAGTGTTTATAAGAGTAATAGTGTAAGAAGGGTTTAGAAAACCACATGTAGCAGTAATTTATTAAAATTTTAATTTACAATGATTTAATAACAGTTGTAGTTGATATATTATTATTGTTTAAAAAAACGTTGGCATTGTATGATGCAGTACAGCAAAAATGTTAAGTTTATAGTAATAAAATAAAATAAAATAAAAAACAAGTACCTATGACGGAAATTGTAATGATTTCAACTGAAAATATATATTTTTTATGTGGGCTCATTTGACCTGAACATTGCCACCGACATTGCATTGCTGTAGGAGACAAGTAAAACACGAGCCTTTGCACACTGTATGTCAGCTTCACACTTTTTACCAAACATTTATCTTCTTTAGACCATCAAGAGACAGAACCAGAAGTTGAAGTTGAAGCCACAAAGGATGAATGCCTCTTATTGGCAGACTGCGGTACATTTTTTAAGCTCCACCCCTCCATGTGAACAAATGGGACACGTTCCAAGATACAGTATATTAAAAAAACTTCAGAATGGGACACGTTCCAAGATATATAAAAAAAAACTTCAGAGGTTTTTGCTCTTCCTGCTGTTGACTTTTGTATATTCTAACAGTCCATACCTTGCTGCTGCATGTTCAAACTAGTATTAAAAAAAAGAAGAAGTTTAGTTTCAAATAGCTTTTTTATATTACAGTTTGGCTGACATGTTGACAGCCTGTTAGTGGTTTGGGAGGGTGTGTAGTTGAGACTTATGTGATAACAGGGAACAGGTGGAAGAGAACATGGAGAGGTGGAGGTATGCACTTGAAAGAAGAGGAATGAAAGTCAACCATAGTAAGACAGAGTGCATGTGTGTGAATGAGAGGGAGGGGTCCACTGTCCAGTGAAACGTGAAGTGTGGTAAAGAGGTGAAAAAGAGAGTCCAGGCAGGATGGAGTGGATGGCGGAAAGTTTCAGGAGTGATTTGTTACAAAAGAGTGTCAGCAAAGGTCAAAGGAAAAGTTTACGAGACAGTGGTGAGATGTTGTACGGTCTGGAGACAGAGACATGGACAAAAAGACAGGAGACAGAACTGGAAGTAGCAGAAATTTTGAGGTTCTCCTTAGTAATGACAAGATACAGCACATGTTGAACAACTGGGAGATAAAGTTAGAGAGGCCAGTCTGAGAGGGTTTGGACATGTCCAGAGGAGGGACAATGGTTTGGTCATGTCCTGAGGAGGGACAGTGGTTTGGACATGTCCAGAGGAGGGACAGTGGGTATATTGGTAGAAGGATGTTATAAATGAAGCTGCCAGGACAAAGACAAAGATAAGATATGGATGCAGTTAGAGAGGACATGGAGGTAGATGGAGTGAGGACAGAGGATGGTGGAGGAGGACAGTGGTGGAGAAAGTACTCAAACACTGTACTTCAGTAAAAGTGCAAATAAACAGACAAAAATGTACTCTAGTAAAAGTAGAAGTACCATATTAATATTTTTACTTAAGTAAAAGTAAATAAGTACTTGCTTTTAAAAATACTTAAAGTATTAAAGTAAAAGTACTTGCTGAATGTATTAACTAATGCAATGGTCTACAATACCATTAAGTGTGCGTACTGTATGCATATTTTCTGTAATACATTAATAGTGTTGAGCCATTTTAATGAACAATGCTGCAGATAATGCATGTTTTTATTGTGTTTACTCTGTGACACAGTTCACACTTGGACTTTTGATTCTGTGTGTCAGAATTTCAGTGATGAGTTAAATACCATTAAGCAAAATAAGAAAGAGGAATGATTATACCTTTGAAAGTTTTTATTTAACACAAAATAAAACCAATGTGTCATTTTAACTGCAGTAAACACATTTAAGTAAAAGTTGTCTGTTTGAAAAAAGGAGCATTAGACACAACTAACAAAGGAATAGATCACTTCAACTCGTTTGTCATCAACTCTAGTTAAAATATTGTCTAGTCAATCTTGTAATGGATCAACAATGAACAATACTTTAACTTCCTGACAACATTTTCAAAACTTGGACCTGAGTGTCGAGACATTTGGAGAAATCTCTTGTCTCCTAACATCCCATGAACTGACACATTTTAATATTGCAGCAAGAATTTCTTGTTCAAGTTCAGAAGAAGTTGGTTTTCAAAGTTTTTGAGTCCATGTCTGGCTCTTTAGGGAGAGAGAATCTGTCCTGCTGTACTGAACAGTCTTTCAATAGTCTTTCAATAATATTTCAATAGTCTTTCAATAATATTTCAATAAAGCCATGGGTGTTGTGTATCTTCTGGATGAATCTTTGTGGTGGAATCCATTTTGTGTGTGTTAGTGGTGCTGTGGGTGCTCCCAGCTAAATGACTTATACACAAGAATATACATCATTGGTCCAGCTCTTCTTGAAGGCAGGTCTAATGTTACCTGTCCACTTTGCAGTGATTCAGTGGACCAACTCCCCTCTCAACATCAGTTACTTTCAAACTAACGACAAATCAAAAAGTTGCAACGTGAATGTAACTTGTAACTCAACACATTATAGAAATGTAGTGTAGTAGAAAGTACAGGTAGTCCCCGATTTACGAGCGCTCTGATCTGCGAGGTTCCAGACTTACGAGCTGCACATTTTTGGAAAAAACGAAAAAAATACTGAGTTTTCATGTGTTTTTTCACTTCAGTTAGCAAGTTAAGCATATAAACACACGTTTCCGATCATTTTTATGCACTCAAAAGTAGTTTTTAGATGAAAATAGAGTGTTTTTAGGTGCGCTAGCGAAAACCGTTCCAATTTACGAGCGGATTTCCGGATTTACGAGCGAAATGGCGGCCGTTCCAAATTACGAGATTTCCGGTTTACGAGCGCCTCGCTGTGACGGATCTCGCTCGTAAATCGGGGACTACCTGTACAGATACTTCATGTAAAATATAGTGCAGTAAAAGTAAAAGTATCGGTACCCACATTTAATTCTACTTAAGTAAAGTACATGTAACACGGGCTATGAAGGCCCGGATTGTGACTCAAAGGATGTGACTCTAAAGCCAACTGGTAGACTGTAAATAGTCTAGGGCTTCCCTATTACAAATACGCAGGTACGCCTGGCTTCAAATGACAAAAACAGAAGTGTTGTATACAATATATATTTTATTAATTCCTTTCTATATTAAAACAGCCTTTATTAGATGCATTTATGCTATGGTGGTTCTACCATGCCAGTTGTAAAGGGCTAGCACAACTCCAAATCACTTAACACCAAAGGATGTTACATGCCAGTAACATGAGAGCATATACAGTTTAAAACAAGGCACAGAGTTGGGAGCACAATATAGCAACCGTAGCAATCTTAATCAGTCACAATCCCAATAACAAGCACATTCAATTAGTTGCAGTGGCAATCTGCCACCCACTGGCACATGTCCTTAGCTTGTGCTTCAGGGCTTTGCACAACTCCATGAACACTGCAGCAGCACCTACTACAGCCACATGCAGCAAGAGACTAAACAGCCAACACCCTGGAGAAGAATGTTTGGCTTACACACCTGGTGCTTAGTAACACTAATGAGCTAAACCACACTGAAGGTGGAGGAACAGGACACGGTGTGTTCAGGGAGCCAAACTAGAGTGGGAATTTACAGCCACTCTTCCAATGAACTAAAACCACCCGGTTACATCCTACCCCCCCTTTATGGATCGGTGGCTCACCGATAAATCAAAACCGCAACCAGGGTCAAAAAGTGGCGGTAACCAGGCTGCTGGCACCCGGGTCCACTGAAACAGTAGCCCTACAGTCGTCACTCCTAACCGGTCGTGGGAGGTGATGGGGGTTGGAGTGTTTGCCAGCGGTTTTACGGCTGGACTTCCTGGGGCCGATGATACTGCTTTGGGGAGCTTGTACAGCCGGTGGCGCCTCATATGGCATATGAACTGGAGGCCTTTCCGGTGGTTCTGGCTTCACAGGCGGGTTACTAACAGCCTCTCGGACCACCAGCCAAGATCCAGACTCCACATCATCCTCGTCACTAGTCTCATCAGGCAGACACTGCAGCCAAGCATCAGGGCAGGCATCTGTAGGTGGTAGAGCAGGTTTTATAGCAGTACGATGCACTTGTCTCACAAGATGAAGCTTATCAACTGGAGCAATTGAATATACCACACCACCTGTACTGGGCCCTCTCACGACTTGGTACACTGTGGACCCCCATGCATCTTGAATTTTTCTGCGACCTGGGCCCACATCACGCAAATACACTCTTTGTCCCACTTCAAGTGGCTTGCACTGGACCTTTTCATCATGCCTCACTTTCCTCCTCTGGGCTGCCAGCTCCACTCTGCCCCTGGCAGCATCCATGGCCACATTCAGACGCCTCCTGTGCTCTGCCACCCAGTCACACACACTGGATGCCGTAGGCTCCGGAAGATGGCCAAGAAGGAAATCCACTGGCAAGTGAGGTTCTTGTCCAAACATGAGGAAGTGGGGTGATTCACCAGTCGACTGATGGGCAGTGGTGTTATAGTGGAAGACAAGCTGTGGGAGGTGTTCTGGCCAATTTCGTTTTTCTTCTGGAGGAAGGGAACGAAGCAGGTTAAACATAGTTCGATTAAAGCGTTCACACTGTCCATTTCCCTGTGGGTGGTAAGGTGTGGTACGACTTTTCTGAACTCCATACAGCTCACATAGCTGTTGCACCAAGAGACTCTCAAAGTTCCTCCCCTGGTCTGAGTGGATGCGAGCCGGTACTCCAAAACGGTAAAACCACTCACGAACCAGGATCTTCGCTACCGTAGCTGCTTTTTGATCACGAGTGGGGATGGCTTGGGTGAACTTTGAAAACACATCTGTCATCACCATCACGAGCTCCCTTCCATCACGGGCGGTTTCCAACAGTGTAAAATCAATGGCCAGCAGCTGATTTGGTCTTGAAGCAAGGAGGTGACCCATAGGAGCACGAGCTCTTGGTTGGGTGTTTTTAGCAAGGGTACACCTCTCACACTGCTGGCACCAGTCCTTTACATCTTTGTCCATCCCTGGCCAGAAACACCTCTGCTTCACGACATCAGTTGTCCTCTCTATCCCTTGGTGGCCATGATGTTGATGAAGCTCCTGTAACACCTCTGATCTTAAGCTCTCTGGGAGAAGTAACTGGAGAACCTCTTCTCCACCATCTGGTCTCCAGCTGCGCCGATACAGGAGGTCCTCCTTCTGGACAATTCGACCCCACTGTTTTACAAGTCCCCGGGCCTCTGGACCCAGACGCTCCTTCTCAGCACAGCTTGGCGCTCTCTGCTGCTGCCAAAACTCCAGAAATGCTGAGATGGCAGGGTCAGCCCTTTGGAGTACCCCCAGATCTTCCCCGCTGCGAGATGGCAGAGCTGTTATGACCAACTGGACAGGGTCTTCCTGCATCCCCACAAACCGCTCACCAATTGCCTCTGGAATGACTGTTCCTGGGAGGAGGTACTCCAATTGCGTTCTGTCCCCACTAGTCTGTTGCCTTGAGAGGGCATCCGCATTCTTGTTCACACGGCCTGGGCGATATCGGACTGTATACTCAAATGCTGAGAGTTCAGCGATCCACCGATGCTCCGTGGCGCCCAGTTTGGCTGTGTCCAAATAACTCAAGGGGTTATTGTCTGTCCATACTATACATCGGTGGCCCCACAGGTACTCTTTGAACTTCTCAGTCATGGCCCACTTCATGGCTAACATTTCGAGCTTCATGGAGCTATAATGTTTCTCAGCAGCATGTAAGCTGCGGCTGGCATATGCAACTGGTTTCACTTTGCCACCTTGCTCTTGAGACAATACGGCTCCTAGCCCACTGTGGCTGGCGTCGACCTCTAAAATGAAAGGCAGAGAGAAATCAGCAAAAGCAAGTGTGGGGGCACTTACAAGCTTGGCCTTGAGCTCCTGGAAGCTCCTTTCACAGTCCTCCGACCAAACGTCTTCCAACAGTTGCCTTCGTCCTCTGCACACCTTCGACCCAGCAAGTTCTGCAACAAGACGATGAAGGGGGCCAGCTAGTTTAGAAAAATCTTCTACGAACCTCCTGTAATAATTGGCAAACCCCAGGAACGACCGCAACTCTGAGATGTTGGTGGGGTGAGGCCAGTTTAACACTGCCGCAACCTTTCCTGGGTCCGTGGCCACGCCCTCCTCAGAGATGAGATGTCCCAGATATTTCACCTGCTTTTTGAAGAAGTCACACTTTTCTAACTTGACTTTCAATCCCTCTTGTTTTAGGCGACTTAGAACCCTTTCCAGCCGTGTCAAGTGATCATCAACACTGGAAGAGAACACAACAATATCATCCAGATATAACAAAAGTGACTGACCATGCTGGGCCCCAAATATCCTCTCCATCAAACGCTGGAAAGTCCCTGGTGCATTGCATAGTCCAAATGGCATACGGTTGAACTCGAACAGGCCAAACGGGGTGCAGAAAGCTGTTTTTGGCTTATCGATCTCTGCAACTGGAACCTGGTTATATCCAGAAGCAAGGTCCATTGTCGTAAACCAGCGGGCGCCCGAGAGGGAGTCTAGTGTCTCTTCTATTCGAGGCAGTGGAAAAGCATCCTTCCTGGTCTTTTTATTAAGTTGTCTGTAGTCTACACAAAGGCGAAGACTACCGTCCTTCTTTCTGACTAGGACAATTGGGGACGCATAAGGGCTACTGCTCTCTCGAATTACCCGGGTTGCCAGCAGCTGGTTAATGTGAGACTTAACTGCCTCATATTCAGATGGAGGGATGCGCCGATACCGCTGTCGTATGGGAACATCATCTGACAAAGGGATGCTATGCTCAATTAAATTGGTAAAACCAAGGTCACCATCAAAAGCAGAAAACACAGATTCATACTTTAGCAATAAGGCTCTCACTTTGTGCTGCTCTATTCCATCTAGCATAGAGAGATCAAGGGAGGTTATCTTCTCTCTAACTGAGCCAGTCTCGGCAGTATGGGACCTGACTGCAGCAATAATTTGCTCCTGTACACAAGGGACTTCCTGCAACTCTGATGGTAGGCTCACCACATCTATAGGAGACAACACTCCAAGAGAACAGCGGGGTTTCAGTGTAACCGTACACACCCCTACATTCACCACAGGAACATAAACAGTACCCCGAACAACATGCAAGAGAGAAGGAGACACTAACAAACCCTCAGGTAAGCCAAACTTTGCATTTAAGGGTTCAATCAAAACAGCCCCTGCCAAGGCCAACATAGCAGAACAAGTAGCAGGTACAAGTTTAGTAGTGCCAGCAGGAACTACCACAGGTCTTTTACCACGCAGCTTTGCGACACTAGTCTGAATAGGGCCTTTCTGCAAGTTGGTCTGCTGATATAACTGGAAGGCAGGAAGCCAGGAACTGAAAGCCCCCAAAACTGTAGGGCGTTCAAACAACTCTGGGCCATACTGGTCAAACAACTGAAAATAGTAGGCCTTTATGACATTCATCCCAATTATGCCCGGTATATGAGGTAAACCAACCCGACCTGGAGGGTCTCTAACAACCAAGATCCCTCTTCTAGGAATTACCACACCACACACCTCTATGTCGGGCTCAAGATAACCCAAGTACGGAATGCTTAAACCGTTGGCAGCTCTCAGCTCTAACCAATGACAGGACTTTAACTTGTCTGGAAAATATTTCCTGAAAAAGCTCTCTGAAATGGTAGAAACCATAGAACCTGTGTCAAGGACACATTGGACCGGAACTCCAGATAATTTCACAGTGACTTGGGGACAAGGCGCCATTAAACACTCCTTCACCTCATCTACATGGGGACCCACTGAGCCTGAACCACCCCCTCCTAATGTCTGGCTCCTTACACTAGGGGGAGTTAGTTTTCCGACAACTGAGGGCTAGTGGTGGCTTGGACCCGAGGGGACCTGAACTGGGAACGGGCGTTACAGTACCGAGCAATGTGACCTGGTTGTTGACACCTGTGACAAATCACACTACTAAGACCAGAAGAACTGGCCACAGGGTGCTGCTGCATAGCTGCAAGGGATTGAGTGATCTGATCCAACTGGTCCTGTTGCTTTTGTACCAATTTTGTCAGAGTGGCAATTTGTGAGGAAGTAGAATTAGAGGGGGGCTCAATTTGGAGAGTGGGTGCACTAGCCCGTTGTACAGCACAAGAGGACGACACAACACTATTGTTGTCCACCCCACCCTCACGCTCCCATGTAATGGCCTCAGCCCTAACTTCCAGCAATGTACACCTTGGATTGTCACGAACGTAACGCTTTAATTCCCTACGCAGATCAGAATTGCTAACATTTTGAATAAATTGATCACGAAGTAAAATGTCTGCATTAGTCATGGCATGAGGAGAATTAGCTTTAACCCTGTTCATTAAACAAAACAAGGAATGGGAAAATTCCTGCAAAGTTTCACCATCTAACTGTCTCCGTGAAAAGAAGTCCTCTTGTAGTGAGACATACGACTGTTGACAACCATACAGTTCTCTCAAAATGGTGAAAACAGTTTCTGGATTCTCACGTTCAGCTAATGGTCTATATTTAATCTCATCCCGAGCTACACCTTCGAGATGGTCAAAAATGAAAGCAGCCTGATCTGTGGGTTCAACATGCCGAACTTGCATGCTGGTACAAACTTCTTCTACCCACTCCTCAACCCCAATACCATGAGTCCCCCTGAAGGTTGGACACTTTCGCTCCCTTGGCAGGTAGATGATGCGGTCAGTTGTCCCCATGCTCCCCAGAGCTGTACGTGTACTGGGACCAGCTGGTGCATCATGTTGAGTTGAATTTGCCAGTGCAACGTCCCGTTCCTGTTGCAGACGACTCCTATCGGCCTCCAACTGCTGGACTCGAGCCCGGAGTTCTTCAAGTTCCTCTGCCATAGGAACGGGGAGGTGGGTCCTTCTTCACTGTCGGGGGGTATCCAGCTAGGTCCCACGATGTGCCTACTGTTAGCCTATTATGCTCCCAACTTCTAAATGCTCTTTAGAATAAAGATAATTAAATAAAATATATATACTGTAGTCAGGAGACAGAGGGAGAGGAGGAAAGTGAAGAATGTAGGGCTGAGGGTTGCAACTCTAAATGTGGGGACAATGACAGGCAAAGGTAGAGAGCTGGCTGACATGATGCAGAGAAGAAAGGTAGATGTTTTATGTGTCCAAGAGACCAAGTGGAAGGGCAGCAAGGCTCGCAGTATTGGAGCAGGGTTCAAACTGTTTTACCATGGTGTGGATAGAAAGAGAAATGGAGTAGGGGTGGTCCTGAAGGAGGAGTTGGCAAAGAATGTAGTAGAGGTGAAGAGAGTGTCAGATAGGGTGATGTGTCTAAAGGTAGAAGTAGAAGGTCTGATGCTAAACATAGTAAGTGGTTATGCTCCACAGGTTGGATGTGATGGGGAGGAGAAAGATACATTTTGGAAAGATTTGGATGAAGTGATAGAGAGTATTCCCAGGGAGGAAAGAGTGGTGATTGGAGCAGACCTGAATGGACATGTTGGTGAAGGAAACAGAGGGGATGAGGAAGTGATGGGTAGGTTTGGTGTCAAGGAAAGAAACCAGGAAGGACAGATGGTGGTGGATTTTGCCAAGAGAATGGAAATGGCTATAGTCAATACCTATTTCCAAAAGAGGGAGGAACATAGAGTGACATATAAGAGTGGAGGAAGGAGTACACAGGTCGACTACATTCTGTGTAGAAGAGGAAACCTGAGGGAGATTGGAGACTGTAAGGTTGTAGCAGGGGAGAGCGTGGCCAGACAGCATCGGATGGTTGTGTGTAGAATGACTGTTGTTGCGAAGAAGAGAAAACGAGTAAAACCAGAGAAGAAGACCAAATGGTGGAAGCTAAAGAAGGAAGAATGTTGTGAGAAATTCAGAGACGAGCTGTTAAAGGCTCTGGGTGGTAAGAAAGAGCTTCCAAGTGACTGGGCTACTACAGCAACAGTAATTAGAGAGACAGGTAGGAAGGTACTTGGTGTGTCATCTGGACAGAGAATAGATGATAAGGAAACCTGGTGGTGGAATAGTGAAGTGCAGGACGCCATCCAAAGAAAGAGATTAGCCAAGAAGAAATATGACAGTGAGAGGACTGAAGAGAGGAGACAGGAATATAAGGAGATGGGACATAGAGCAAAGAGGGAAGTAGCTAAGGCAAAGCAGAGGGCGTACAATGAGTATATGGGAGACTGGACACTAAAGAGGGCGAGAAGGACTTGTACCGATTGGCAAGACAGAGGGATCAGGCTGGAAAGGATGTGCAACAGGTTAGGCTTATTAAAGATGGGAATGGGAATGTTCTAACAAGTGAGGAGAGTGTGATGGGAAGATGGAAGGATTACTTTGAGGAGCTAATGAATGAAGAGAATGAAAGAGAAAGAAGAGTGGAGGTAATAGAAACTGTGGACCAGGAAGTGGGAAAGATTAGTGAGGGTGAAGTCCGGAAAGCTCTGAAAAGAATGAAGAAGGGGAAGGCAGTAGGACCTGATGACATACCAGTGGAGGTTTGGAAATGTCTTGGAGAGATGGCAGTGAGGTTTTTGACTCAAATATTTAATGGAATATTTGAGGGTGAGAAAATGCCTGAAGAATGGAGAAGAAGTGTGCTGGTTCCCATTTTTAAGAACAAGGGTGATGTACAGAGTTGTAGCAACTACAGGGGAATTAAGTTGATGAGCCACACAATGAAGATCTGGGAGAGAGTTGTGGAAGCAAGACTTAGACAAGATGTGACTATCTGTGAGCAGCAGTATGGTTTCATGCCAAGAAAGAGCACCACAGATGCCATCTTTGCTTTGAGGATGTTGATAGAGAAGTACAGAGAGGGTCAGAAAGAACTCCATTGTGTGTTTGTGGATTTAGAAAAAGCTTATGACAGGGTACCAAGAGAAGAGGTGTGGTATTGCATGAGGAAATCTGGAGTGGCAGAAAAGTATGTTAGACTGGTACAGGACATGTATGAGGACAGCAGGACAGTGGTGAGATGTGCTGTGGGAGTGACAGATAGCTTCAAAGTGGCGGTGGGATTGCATCAAGGATCGGCTCTGAGCCCCTTCCTGTTTGCTCTGGTGATGGACCGACTAACAGATGAGGTCAGGCAGGAATCCCCATGGACTATGATGTTTGCAGATGACATTGTGATCTGTGGTGAGAACAGGGAACAAGTGGAAGAGAACTTGGAGAGGTGGAGGTATGCTCTTGAAAGAAGAGGAATGAAAGTCAGTCGTAGTAAGACAGAGTACATGTGTGTGAATGAGAGGGAGGCCAGTGGAACAGTGAGGCTACAAGGAGCAGAGGTCACAAAGGTGCAGGACTTCAAGTACTTGGGGTCCACTGTCCAGGGAAATGGGGAATGTGGTAAAGAGCAGTGGTGTAGTCTACATTTTTGTAGTGGGTATACTGTGCTTAGAGACAAAAACCTGTCCGGAGGACCTACCGGTACTTAATTTTTCCTTTTTCTACCTAGATTACTGAGATGAATCAGGACATTTAGAGACAAAAATGCAATGTAGTGCAATGTAATTGACAATTTATTTTGAATTTTAAGCATATTTAACATTGCAAAATGTCTGTGATGCTTACATTTTAATAAATGCACAACAAACCTGAGCCTGATGACTGGATCTTGAAGGAGGCCCACTCCTCCGATATGGAGACCCTCTTTTCAGTCAGGACACCAGTTGACGTTATGGTACTGCAAACAGCACATCCTGCAGGAAGTAAATAAAAATGGTCATAATTGTATATTTTTTAATATTTCCTGATACCAGTAATAATACTAGAATCTACTGATTCACTAGACCAGGGGTGTCAAACTCATTTTCACCGAGGGCCACATCGGCATAATGGCTGTCCTTGAAGGGCCAGATGTAACTTATAAATGTAACTAAATGTAATCTAATGTAATGTAAAATAAATGTAACTACCGTACTCCTTAATGTTGAATAACTCATTTATTATAACTTATTCAACTGACAATTACAGTTGCATAGAAAACATCTGTTTGCTTGTTGC
>JBBPBX010057759.1:6510-20196 GCA_038048925.1 Garcialebias charrua
CAGAAGCCTGTTAATCACTCATTTATTCAAACCCAGTGTTTCAAAACAGAGACACCTATAAAACATGCAGGATGGTGGCCCTCGAGGACCAGGATTGGGCATGTTTTATGCACCTGTGTTGCATCCTGGGAAGGAATTGCTTCAACCACGTCAGCATTTGTAGCAGCAGTTGACGAAGCAAAGCTATCAGGAACTTTTGTGACTTTTTTCAGTTGTAGTTGTGCTTGATTTCCAGTAACACTTTTTCAAAATAAAGATGACATGAGAGCTTGTTGTTTTAAGTAAACAGATGTTTGGGGAGATTCTAATTGTGGCTTTAGTGCATGACACTTAAACACATTAGGGAAAAATGTATGTGACTACGTCTCCTCGTGACATGAAAACTGATCATTAAAGTTCATTCTGTCTGCAGGAGTTCTCCGGGGCCCAGCTGGAACAGGCGTGTTGGTCGACAGGGCCGCTTGTCGCCCGGCGGTTCCACCACTGAAGAAGATGGCATCTTTGTCAACTCTGCCAGCAGCAAACTCCTGGAGAGAGCCCACGATATCCTGATGTCAGTGGCAAGACCAAATACTTGGGTCATTAAATCGAACTAGTTTCACTCTTGTTTAAATGTATACAGCTAAAGTTCAGCTAACGCTGGAAGACTTATTTAAATTCTGCAAAAAAAATGTTTTACCCAGGATGCTCTTGTAGCAAAAAAATTTGGCGTGCATTGTGAATTCTGCTGAAGAAGCTGAAACTGAGCCGTTAAAGGTTCAGTATGCAGTTTCTGTAGAACTGCAGCAGTTAGAAATATTTTCAACAGGCAAAGCATTCTGATCCCTCCCCCTCAGAGCCATATGTGGCTCTGCCCCCTTGTGGTCTGTTGAATTTCAAATTCAAGCTCTGTTTTTATTGGCTGATTCAAATTCAAGCTCTGTTTTTATTGGCTGGTTACAAACTCTGTTTTTATTGGCTGGAAAATGGCGGGTCACCTTTTCTTTTTAGAAATGCTTATTTACCACCTGGAGAAGCAAGGGGACAATTTTTTTTTAATTTTTTTTCAGAGATTACCTGGCTAACATCAGTCTGTCAGGAGGTAGTGACAGAGTGAAGAAATATGTTCATAAAAAAAGCTACATACTGAAGCTTTAAGGTTAAAACAAAGAGAAGAAACGCTAAAAGGAGCAAAATGGAAGCTAAAAGCGAACAATGGTTAATCTGTTGTTAAAAGCAGAAATAAACTAAGCAGGTAAATGTTAAAAAAAAAGGTAAAATGACAAATTTTGCTAAACTGTAGCGAAAAGCTAAATTTTGCAAAATCATAGCTAACCGCTAAAATGTTCATATCTAAAAGTTAAGCTATTGGTAAAGCTGTAGCTAAAAGCTAAAATTAGCTAAGTATTTGCTGAATTCTAAAATTAGCTACCCTGTAAATATAAGCTAAAATGAGCAAGGCAGTTGCTATAAGCTAAAAGGAACGCAAGAGGACAAAGACTGAGCAAGCGTGCTGAAGTAGTTTCTATAGAGAACAATGTTTTTAAAGACATATTAGAGAACTATGTATTTTTATGTGAAAATGATGTGTCTTAAGGTAAATAATTCAAAAAGTGTGAAAGTTATAATTAACTAATGATTTGTATAAACCATTCTGGATAGAGCAGAACATTTTAACTTATGAATGGCTAAAATAGCACGGAGTTGGTGAAAGTAGTTTCATTGCAAAAAAATGTATAGAAGAAAATAAATGAGAAAACAATGGTGTGAGTGCTGACTCAGCATTCTGCTTGTTTAAAGAAGTAAACGTAATTTAGTCTGTAACGTGTTGAAACATCTCAGAGCTCCTACCAGCTCCGTCAGCTCTGTTCCACCTGATCCTGACCTCTGACCTCAGAAGGATCACAGGAGGGAGGTCTTCCTCACCAGAGAGGAGAATAAAGCTCCACCTATGAACGTGTCAGGAAGCATCCTTTTGACAAATTTAATGCTGCTTGATGTTAAAGGTGCTATATGTAAGTTTCTGTAGCGCGCAGCACTTAAAAATATTTTCAACAGGGAAAGCATTCTGCTCCCTCCCCCTCAGAGCCATATATGGCTCTGCCCCCCGTGGTCTGCTGAAATTCAAATTCAAGCTCTGTTTTTATTGGCTGGTTAACGGCGGGTCACTTTTGCTTTTTAGAAATGCTTATTTACCACCTGGAGAAGCAAGGGGACAATATTTTTTTTAAAGTTTTTTTCAGAGATTACCTGTCTAACATCAGTCTGTCAGGAGATAGTGACAGAGTGAAGAAATATGTTAAAAATATATTTTTAGAAAAGTTACATATAGCACCTTTAAAGAAGTCCCGTTCATCTGCTGATTTAACTAACTTTGTGTATTTTTATTGTTTTAAACAGGAGGAACAAGAACTACAAATCCAAACCCATTCTCCCAAAGGTACAGTGCTGCTTGATTTAAATTTAAACGTATCATCTGCTTAAAAAGGCAGGCAACAATTTAGGCCTGTCACAATAAACAATAAATCAATTAGTCACATGATTAATGAAAATAATCGACCTCATTTTCATTTATCGGCTTTATCATTTCTTCGTCTCTTTCTACTGAAGACACTGGATGACAAAAGGCTCAACTCTGGTGCTCTTCACTGACCCCTCCATTTCTCTTTTCTCTTTAAAATCCATTTTAATCGTCCAAAATCACGTTTTTGGATCGTTAAAAGCAGCTAAGCTGAGAAACTAAGCTACAAGCTAACAGGTCGACCTCAGGAATAAACATCCGTCTTGTCGAAGCTCCAAAATTCATGGCTGAAACCCGTGCCTTCGTGTAAAAAGTTGTTTTTCTCTGCAAAAACAAGCTGAAAACTTGTTTACTGAATTATTAAATAAAAAAATTTGTGTGAAAAATGTTATGCTAAAGACCTCAAACCACACAGAGCGTTCACTATTTTAAGAACCGAAGAGAGACAGCCCATGTCACGTCAAGGGACCTCACTCCCATTTTTTAAAAAGAGTCATGCTGCTTCAAACAGTCTTATACTGCCATCTGGTGGTCGAAAAAGGTACTACACTTAAAATAAAACTAACTTACATCTGAAATTTGACAATAGTTACTAATTATTGTCAAATTTCAAACAATATTATCGTAATAATTTCAGAGACAATTAATCACCCATCAAAATTTGTTATCGTGACAGGCCTAGCAATAATGTTTTAGTTTGTGTATGCATGTATTCGTGTGTCTGTTAGCAAAATATCTCATGAACCACTAATCAAGGTTTAATAAAACTTACAGGGAATGATCATTGGATATTCAAAAATAACAGATCATATTTTAAAATGGACATAAATATCTCTAATTTGTTAATTTTTACAGAAACTGATCTAAACCTTTGTGGTGTAGGAGCTCACGCTAACGTACAACACATATTTCAAGCACTAACTGATTGTGCAAGGTCTTTGTTCAAAACTTTGCCATTAACTACTGGAGTCACTTCTGTCTGACTGTTAGCAAAACATCTCGTGAACAAATGAACAGATTTTATTGAAACTTAGAAAGTTATTATTGGATGTACATCTTCAACTGTTTATGTTGTGGCACCAACCCAGTTCAAGATGGCCATCATGGCTGATCAAACTTAGTAAACACAACAACGGTTATAATTCACTTTCATGACTATTGAGTTCAACTTTAATCTGGTAGTAGCTGAGAGTCATTCAAAACACACAAACTGAGCATGACATCTCACAATGTCACTTTTTTTAGGGTTTGACCAAAGCAGCTTTAACTCTGTCATTTTATTTAAAGATGTTAAAGTAAAGGCCTTCTATCAACAAAGGCTGGGCCTTTATTTTAAATGTCACATTGGATCTGCTCCACAGACTGAGACTCTTTGTGTTTTGCAGCACTTACTGAACGTGAAGTCACTGAAGTACCTCAACAACCTGACGCTTCACGACCGCATCACCAAGTCGCTGCTTCACCTCCATAAGAAGAAGAAGCCGCCCAGTATCAGCGCCCAGTTTCAGGTGCTCGCACCGTGAAACAACACGAGAAGCACACGCAGCACTGACAAGTCCTTCTGCAGCTGTGCATACAATAAAAAAAAAACTAGTTTCTGTTGTGTATTAAAACACACCCACAAGTCTCACTGTATGACATCATGTCTGGTCATTAAAAAAAAGATTTTATGTTTTTCAAAGAAAAGTTGCAAAAAGAAGCCAGTGCTCATTCACTGACACACCCACTGGACATTTCTCTGTAAAGAAACTTCTTTTTTGAATGTCCAGAGGACCAGACTTAGCTTTTTTAGATCTGTAAAGAAACCTTTCTTAAGAATCAGTAAAAATAGGTTTGCAATCCTGTCTGTATCACCGGCAGCCGAAGTCTTGGTAACATCGGTTGTTTTCGCCCTCTCAGAGAGCGAACAGCGTGCCGAGGCCCCTTTGGAAGGCCGGCAGCTCCAGTCCATGTGTGGATGACCTCACCTTCCACATCCTGTGCCGCTCTCACTGCTTTCATCTCCCATGAAGGCGGAGAGACGCCAAATTCCTCCTGCCACTAAATTATTGCACACGCACATGCACATGTTCATGCGTTTCTTTGGACTGCAAATGAAAACGTTGCGTCCTTTATTTCTGCGCACACAAACATAATTAAAGTGATTTATCTTTTGGTGTTGCTTGCAGATGGAGCAGCAGCTAGTTCAGCTGTGGTCTGACACACAGCCGAAGTGTGTCTGAGCCGGTTTTATATGCCTTGTTTGTGTTTCTTATCCTGCAGGCTTCTCTCAATAAGCTGATGGAGACTCTGGGTCAGTCTGAGCCTTATTTTGTCAAATGTATCCGTTCCAACGCCGATAAGGTACTGTTTGCTCGAAGCGTTTTGACATTTACTTTGAAGTTGGTACTGCTTTTATTTTTGTAACCGTTTCCCCCTCTCTGTGACCTTTGCCTCTCCTTGAATCTCTTCCTTTGGCTTCCTGCTTCTCAGCTGCCCTTACGCTTCGATGATAACCTGGTGCTGAGACAGCTGCGCTACACAGGTATGCTGGAGACGGTGCGCATCCGGCAGTCAGGATACACCGTCAAGTTCAGCTTCAAGGTGACGTTTTCAGCTTGTAAACACCCATTCATCAAGGCCACGTCACGGGCTTTTACTATAAAATAAAAGATGCAGCTGTAGTGTGTCACTGGGCTGCAACCGTTGGAGACTAGCTGCTGAATTCACAAGGGAGCCTCCAAAATGTCCCGAAACGTTCAGTGTCCTCACGAGTCACAGAAGCTTGCAGTGTAAATTGAAATTTTAACGTTTAAAAAAAAAAAGTGCAACACGTTTCCTCTCATAAAGCAATGAGTCAGTAATCGACAGCTCTTGAACCCTTCTCAGTTCATCCTGAGTCATGCTCAGTAATCCAGACAGATGAGTCGGGTCCTCTGGATGGATTCTTCTTCTTGAAACATTTTGTCTTTTGTCTGAGGAGCTGCAGCAAACTGGTTGATGAGAAGGTGCCATTTATAAGACTGTGTTCGTTGCAGCTGCTCAGACTGAAGAAGTCTTTTAGATAAACGATGAAATGTTTCAACAAAGAAGAATCCATCCAGAGGATCTGACTCACATACCTTCTCAGTTTAGTTTCCAGAGCACTAGAGCTGTGTTTTCACATGAGAACTCTACTTATGTCAGAAACTATTAAAAGTTACAGACCTGAATACCCAACTCTACAAACTGCATCAGTGATGGTTAATATTTATAGGAAACTAGTTCAAATTAGCCTATTTTCTTACTTAACATACTCTGGTAGGTTACTGTAAATCATAAGCATGGGGGTGACTGCCAAGGTGGGTACAAAATGAGCCAGGATGGTATGATGTGATTGAGTTGGTCAATGAAATACCATATTTTTTCCTGTATACGTCACAGCTTTTTGCATTAATTAGAATGTCATGCAACTTATACCGTGAAGCAACATATTATTTTTCCCCCATATTTATAATCCAATTTTTGGCTGAGATCTGACGATTTCATTCATTCTGACATGGAAAATATTGAACAGTACCATTTTCAGCCACTAGAGGGCGCTCGAGTATTCTGGCAAGCCAAGTGTCTCATTAATAGGTAAAAGTGGCTATTAATGAGACACTTGGCTTGCCATATAAATCCACCTTCGTCTCGCTCCTGAACTCCTGGAGCAAACATCAAATCAGCTGCATTTCACCACCCAGGAGAAATGCAGCTGATTTGACCATTAAAGTGCATTTATTAAGGAAAAGTTCAACTGAGACACACCTTTACTATAATTTCTATCTAACGGATAATTGTTTTTAAGTGTTAATCTTGTTAAATTCTTGTTAACGTCCTCCCGCCACCGCCATTTGGCAGCCAATCGATTTTTGGCACAACACCGGCCCACATTTCCAGGTGGTCAGCGGTGACGCATAATACCTGTAGATGTGACTTACTGTATATGGCGAAGCAACGTATTTATTTTATTTTTTTCAACTTTATTAGACATTTTTGGACTGATGTGACTTATAAGGCGGTGTGACGTGTACGGTGGAAAGTACGGTACTGTGCACGGTCAAGAATACAGTTTTATACAATATTAGGTTGTAATTTTCAAAAACTCATCGGCTCAAGGTGTTGCCGCTCAACCCACTAGTTGCAAACATTCAAAAATGAGTGTGACTGCAACATTAAAATGATCTGTTTTTCATTCAAAGTTGGTGCTTGGTTGATGCTGCCTTTAGTGGGCACAAAACTAATCAGACAGAAACTTCCTGCAGAGGTATGGAAAAATGTTATGCATCGGTTTTCTTCAGGATTACAGTATAAGACAAGACTAATGAGCTAAGTCTTGTGTAATAAATGTGGGGAAATTCCCCCTTTTAAAAATATTTGTTTTCAAAGATTTTCTTAGTTTTTCACCTTTGGCTCAAAATACCACCAAATCTTTTTTCCACAAAGCCTTTACTCACCTACGTAGATGTTCGGCTGAATGAACATCTCTCCTGTGTGCACCACACAGCCCAGCTCACTCATTCATCTCCAGGAAACTTGTCCCTGATTCACTGTGTTCTGTCAGGAGGGAATTTCTGAGAGTGGGACATGGCAGCCATCTTTAACCACACGGGCTCTCAGAGGAATGATGTCAACATTGTGAGAAATGCAGTTACTAATAAAGAAAATTGTGTCAAAGGCAGATAGGGTGCTAGCTGTTGGACAGAAAACATTTAGGAGTGGCTGGATTCTTTTTACACCAGTTTCCATTTTGTGTGGATTATTATTTTTTTATTGGTGCCAGTAATGTTTTGTGCCAAGGCGTTGGACAATGATTTGGTCCCAGTACAGACTAATGAAGGCGTCACTTCATCAGATTAAAACAGGTTTTCCACAAGAATTAAACTGCACGTTTTATTAGATTTTGAATGGTTTTAGCTTTCCTAAAAAATATTAGGCTGCATCACCGCTCAGCTGCAGTTTACAAGGAGAAATGTGTCATTTAGTTAAACCTGTAAAAAAAAAAAGAATTGTGCAGTTTTGGAAAGCAGTGATTTTTATTTACCGGTAACTGGCTTATAAACAGGAAAACAGTCCAAATGAAAAATACTGTATCTCTTTCATAGTACTGAGGTGAGTCCACAGGAAGTGGATAAACTATTTCTGTGAAGGCAGATATTCAGAACAATGTAAACTAGAGAAATTGCATTTCCTGCAAAAATGCAGTGGGAATGCTTATTGCTGAAGAATTGGCTGAAAAAGAGCTGAAGTTGACTAAAAACATGCTGAAATGTAGCTGAAATGGAAGAACAAGCCTAAGTTAGAAAGCTGTAAGAACACATATTTGCTGAATTCAGTTTAAATAAGCAGAAATGAGCACAACAATTAAGAAATAGTATTAAAAAAGGCTGAAATTGCAGAAAAAGGCTTAAACTACCAGAAGGCAGTGGAAGGAGAAGGAGCTCCAAAAATGGGAAATTAGCTGAAAAGGCTAAATTCAGCACAAAAGAGCTCAAAAGTAGCTGAAATAGCAGAAAAAACTGAAAGTAGCAGAAATAAACTGAAAGGAGCATAACAAGCTGAAATTAGCAGAAAGAAGTTATTTAAGCTGAAAGTAGCAGAAACTACCATGAAAAACTTGAATTTATGTGAAAACCGCTGGCATTAGCTAAAAATGCTACAAAGGTAGCTGAAAAGGTAGAACACGCAGAAAAGGAAAGTTCCTGGAGAAAAAAGAAAGCAGAAATGCTGTTATTTTGGAAAGGTTTTAAAATAAATGCAGTTGATGACCTGTCTTGGAGAAAAGTTTTTGACTCTTATTTACTGTAAATATTTTAGGCAAATATAGCATTATAACTAATGATAAAAAAAAAACAAAATGCTCTTTTAAAAATGTTCAACTAGTGTAATCTGGAGTTAAAAGGAAGAACTCCTAATTAAATGAAGTGTTGGGATGATGTCACTCGGGTCATTTCAGCAGCAGACTCTGTCGTGCACAACAAGTTTCTGACAACATGTTTGAAAGTTGTGCTCAGCCCTAATGAGAAATATCTGGAGGATGGCATCACTTGTCAGGACTTTCCTGCTCAGAAGAACAGGACTCCTTCATTGTGCCTGGGCTCTGAACACACCCCATGCTTATAATTGTATAAACACAGTGTCGGCTCGCCTGTCCACCTCCTGCTGCCCAGGACTCTGACTGCAGTGAATCCAGACAAAGAAGGTCACTTGGAAGAACGTGTAACGAGCATACTGATGACATGATGTTGGATTTCTTCAGCTGAAACCTCAGCTTCCACTCCCCTGAGAAAAGATGCTGCACTTTCTGTAGCTGGTGCGCGTTAGAGTTGAAATCTGTCCACCTTCAGACTAGAATTGTTATTAACTACATTGCATTTTCTGCAAAAATTCAGTGTGAATGCTTATTTCAGAATAACTTGATGAAAAACAGCTGAAATTAGCAAATATATATATATATTTATTTTTATTTTTTTAATTTAGCTAAAATGGAAGAACAAGCCCAAAGTAGTAGAAAAAAAGCAGAAATACATATTTGCTGAATTTGGTTTAAATAAACAGAAATTAGCACATACATTAGGGAATCTGCTTTAAAAAATGGCTGAAATTTGCAAACAAAAAAGCTGAAAAGTAGCTAAAGGCAAAAAGAAGCTTAAATTACCAGAAGGAAGTGGAAAGAACTGAAATGAGGGAAAAAAAGTGGAATTGGCTGAAAAAAACTGAAATTAGCATCAAATGAGCTAAATAATACCTGAAAGAGCAGAAAAAGCTGAAATAGCAGAAAAAAGCTAAAAGAGCATAACAAGCTGAAATCAGCCTAGCAAAGTTAATTAGATTGAAAGTAGCAGAAATTAACATGAAAAACTGGAATTTGTCTGAAAACAGCTGAAATTTGCTTAAAGATGCTAAAAAGCTAGCTGAAAATGTAAAACGAGCTTAAATTAGAATAAGAAAGCAGAAATAACGCATTTGTCCAAGTATGTTGAAAGAAGCAGAAATGAGCACCAAAAAGTGGAAATTATCAGAAAAAGCTTAAATTAGCAACAACAACAACAACGACAACAAAAAAGCTGAAAAGTAGCTTAAAAAACAGAAAGAAGCTGAAATTACCAGAAGGAAGTGGAGAGGACACAGCTTTGCTGAATTAGGCTAAAAAATTAGAAATGAGTACAAAAAAAAATTGGAATTAGCCAAAAGAGCTAAAATTAGAATAAAAAAGGTTAAATGGTAGCTGAAATAGCAGAAAAAGCTGAAACGTGAATGAACAAGCTGAAAAGAGCATAACAAGCTGAAATTTTCAAAAAGACGTTAGAAGAAACACGAAAATGTACTTAGCAGAAAGAATTTGAAAGGAGCACAAAACTGCTGAAAAAAATTGCTAAAATTAGCTGAAAGAAGCTGAAATTACCTGAAGGAAGTGGAGTGAGCACGGTTTTGCTAAATTATTTTCGGACTATAGGTCGCACCCGAGTATAGGTCGCATTGTCCAATTATTGCCAAAGAATTGGAAAAATCCATATATAGGTCACACCTGAATATAGGTCGCACCTACGTCAAAATGTGGACCGTGTTTAGCTCTGCTGCAAATGTCTGCCACAGGAGCGCACAGCAAGGCTTTTAAGAAGATTAACACTTAAAAACAATTGTTTGTTTGATAAAAATTATAGCAAATATGTGTCTGAGCTGAACTTTTCTTTAAGAATAATTAATGAATAATTTTAGCAGGATAAACACCTAAAAAATATTTGTTAGCTGACATTATTGTAAGAGTGTGTCTCAGTTTAATTTTTGTTAATAAATGATTAAAAATCAGCTTATTTTATAAAAAGTCATATATAAGTCGCACCTGACTATAGGTCGCAGGCCATGACAAAATGATAAAAAGCCGCGACCTATAGTTCGAAAAATACGGTAAGCTGAAAAAAGTTGAAATGGGTGCAAAAAATTTGGAATTGGCAAAAAAAAGTAAAAAAAATAAAGAAGCTAAAATTACCATTAAAAAAAAGAAAGAAAAAAAGCTGAAACTTGCACGAATAAGCTGAAAGGAACATAAACTAATATTTTCAGAAAGAAGTTAGAAGAAACACAAATGTTGTAGTTAGCAGAAAGAATTTGAAAGGAGCACAAAACAGCTGAAAAAACAGCTAAAATTAGCGGTAGCTGAAAGTAGCTGAAAAACAGGTTAAATTTACACAAGGAAGCTGAAAGAAGCTGAAGCAGAAAAAAATGTGAAAGGATGTAAAATGAATTCAATTCATTTTCCATGAGGAAAAAGTGTCAGAATAGGCTAAATATTTAAAAAAGCTAAAGTTGCACCAATACTAAAAGTCATAGCACCCTTCTCCTGAATGAGCTGAACGTTTTGATGTACAGTATATGTTGAAATGGCACAAAAAGTGTAGAACAAGAAAGATGCTGAAAAACTTACAGAAGAGAACCTGATCAGTGTGAGTGATAAATATTCACACAGTTAGACGGACTGCTTCAACAGATGAACAGAAGTTTGTTGAAGAAATGCACAGCAGACATTTCTAATTGCCATGTAATCCCGTGGTGGTGTTGTTCTTGCAGGAGTTTGTGCACCACTTCAGCGTGCTGCTGCCAGAGGACACCCCTGCTTCCAGAGAAGGCATCCAGGCCTGTCTGGACCACCTGGACCTGCAAGCAGAGGGCTATCAAGTAGGAAAGACCAAGGTATCCAGCATTATTCCCATTACATTTCATCAGGGTGTAACAAAACAGAATGTCATTGTTGTTTTCTAATAGTTTGCTGATTAAAAAGGTTGATTATTGATGTGTGTATCCCGGAGTTTTTTAAAATGCCACAGCCTATGAAAAAACGGGCAAATTTAGGATGACCTCATTTTACCTGAAAGAATGGTCTGTTTGGGAAAAGGAGGTGATGTAGACAGTTTGGTGTGTCTAAACGTTATGAGTGACTCTGAGAGAGGGCTCCATGTCTCCCCCATGATGTCTATATAATTAGAGAATGGCGCCCTACATTCCAGTACGTGTGTATCTGGTCAGGGATTTCTGTCAGCTCTTGTGAGTGTGTGTTTAAGGAATGTGCACGCATCTCCTTACTTAAACCAAACGTGTGACTCCACCGCGGCCTGTCCCTCTCAGGTGTTCCTGCGGGAGGCTGAGCGTCAGCGGCTGCAGGCCTCCCTCCACGCAGAAGTCCTCCGACTCATCGTCATGCTGCAGCGTCGATTCAGAGCGCAGCTGGAGAGGAGGCACTTCACCAGGCTGAGGGAGGCGGCCATCTGCATCCAGGTACGCTGCGGCGCTTTATTTCTCATCGTAACCATGCACAGCTGCAGCATCTTCTTTTTGTTGGAGCATTCATATTTGAATGCTTTGTTACAAAGTTTGTCCAACCTGATGAATAGATGTAATTTTTAATTATAACTTTATTAATGTATACAAAAAATGGAAGAAAAATGTGTTTCTCCAAATAGTGAAGTCCAAGAAATTCTACTAAAAAATGAGTTATTTGCTCTGTTTGATTTAGGTACGTGAAAATCTCTTATTTAATCAAACTTGTTAAAAAATACTGATTAATTTATTCATTTAACTAGAGGAATTTAATTTCCTGCGAAAATACAGTGCGAATGTTTATTGCTGAAAAACAGCTGAAATTGGCTAAAAACATGCTGAAATGTAGCCGAAATTGAAGACCAAGCCTAAATTAGCAGAAGAAAGCTGAAGGAACACATATTTGCTGAATTATGTTTGAATAAACAGAAATGAGCACAAAAATGAGGAAACTAGCTTAAAAAAAGTTTAAATTAGCAAGAAATGGCTGAAAAGTACGGTAGCTGAAAGGCAGAAAGAAGCTTAAGCCACCAGAAGGAAGTGGGAAGAGCTGAAATGAGCTAAAAATGTGGAATTGGCTGAAAGGGTTAAATCTAGCATTAAAATAGCTCAAAAGTAGCCAAAATAGCAGAAAAAGCTGACATTTGCATAAAAAAATTGTAAGGAGCATAACAAGCTGAGATTAGTAGAAAGAAGTTAGTTAGGCTGAAATGACCAGAAATTAACATAAAAAGTTTAATTTACCTCAAAACAGCTGAAATTAGCTAAAAATGCTTTAAAAAAGTACTGTAGCTGAAAAGGTGGAATAAGCTCAAATTAGCAGAAGAAAACAGAAAGAACATGTTTGCTGAAAGAAGCAGAAATGAGCACAAAAAAGTGTAAATTATGTGTAAAAAGCTGAAATTAGCAACAAACAAAAAACAGCTGGAAAGTAGCTAAAAGGCAGAAAAAAGCTTAAATTACCAGAAGGAAGTGGGAAAAGCAAGTTTTTGCTGAATTAGGCTGAAAAGCTGGAAATGGGTGCAAAAATGTGGAATTAGCAGAAAAAGCTCAAATTAGAATTAAAACAGCTAAAATAGTAGCTGAAATACTTTGTAGCAGAAAAAGTTGAAACTTTTGTAAGTAATCTGAAAGGAGCATAACAAATTGAAATTAGCAGAAAGAAGTTAGTAGAAGAACAAAAATGTTGTAGTTAGCAGAAATAATCCAAAAGGAGCACAAAATAGCTGAAAAAACAGCTGAAAGTAGCTGAAAAACTGGTTAAATTAGCTAAAAAGAAGCTGAACCAGAGCAAAATGTGAAAGGAGTAGTAAAAGGTTGTAAACACATATACAGTAAAGATTTGAAGGATGTAAAATGAGCTCAATTCATTTCCTATGAGGAAAAAGTGGCAGAAGAGGCTAAATATTTCAAAAAGCTAAAGTTGCACCGATAACAAAAGTAGTTGCATCCTTCTCCTGAACGAGCTGAACGTTTTAATATAGGATTTGTTGAAATAGCACAAAATTTGTGGAACAAGAAGCTGAAACACGTACAGAAGAAAACTTGATGAATGCTTCATAAACATTCACACAATAATGGTGATAGAGTATTGGTTCTATCTAAGTGATTGCATGCACGCAGCTCAGTTTAAGTGCAGTAGTGTGTGTGTGTGAAAATAAAGAATGAAAAGATTAATATGAAGGATGTCTGATTAAAGTTTATCGAGTTCCTAACTTTATTGAAATGGTTTAAAAGTTGAGCTTAAACATGAACTTACGTGTGGATTGTCTTCAGTTGTCCTGTTTGTCGATTGGTTTGCTTCAACGACAAGTTCAGATTCTTTTATGTGTCTCTAATATAAGATGGAGCTAGGATGTTGAGAGCTTTGT
>JBBPBX010057760.1:3396-18939 GCA_038048925.1 Garcialebias charrua
AAACAAAATATCTCATAAATAAAGGTTGAATGAACACTAGTTGGATTTTAATAGAACGTTCATGAAATAATCAGTGGATGTACATCTACAGCTGATTAACATTTGGATGTTACCCAGTATAAGATGGCTCCCACAGCCAGTTGATCTTATTGATCAGAAAAATTACTTAATTAGTCCATTTACAGATATTGATCTAATATTTGTTGTAATATTTGAGGCTTATTCCAAACACACATCGAGAGCACTAACACATTGTACAGTATGAGATATTTGTTTAAAAATGTTGCTATTGGTTATCTGCAGTTTGTCTGTTAGCAAAATATTTCATAAACCACTGGACGGATTTTGATGAAACTTTGAGGAAATGATAAATGTTGGTGCATACAATTGATTAATCTTTGTGGCCAACCTAAGTAAAGATGGCCGCCACAGCCAGCTGACATTAGAAATCACAAACAGGGCATTAGCGGAAACTTAATCAATTCAATTCCTTGACATGTGTTTGTCTTAAGACGGAGCTTTAACTCCCACCTCTGGGAGAGCTTTGAACACGTTCCGAGGGAGGCGGGGGACATTGAGTCCGAGTGGGCCATGTTCCGCGCCTCTATTGTCGAGGCAGCTTATCAGAGTTGTGGCCGCAAGGTTGTTGGTGCCTGTCGTGGTGGCAACCCTCGAACCCGGTGGTGGACACCGGCGGTGAGGGATGCTGTCAAGCTGAAGGAGTCCTATTGGGCCTTTTTGGCCTGTGGGACCCCGGAAGCAGCAGATAGGTACCGACAGTCCAAGCGGCATGCGGCTCGGGTGGTTGCTGAGGCAAAAACTCGGGCGTGGGAGGAGTTTGGAGAGGCCATGGAGAATGACTTCCGTACGGCTTCGAGGCGATTCTGGTCCACCATCCGGCGTCTCAGGGGGGGAAAGCGGTACGCGACCAACACCATTTATGGTGGGGATGGCGTGCTGTTGACCTCAACTCGGGATGTTGTGAGTCGGTGGGCGGAATACTTCGAAGACCTCCTCAATCCTACTGGCACGTCTTCCACTGAGGAAGCGGAGCCTGGGGACTTTGGGTCGGGCTCTCCAATCTCTGGTGCTGAGGTCACCGAGGTGGTTAAAAAGCTCCGCGGTGGCAAGGCTCCAGGGGTGGATGAGATTCGCCCTGAGTTCCTTAGGGCTCTGGATGTTGTGGGGTTGTGTTGGCTTACGCGACTCTGCAATATCGCGTGGACATCGGGGGCAGTTCCCTTGGATTGGCAGACTGGGGTGGTGGTTCCCCTATTCAAAAAGGGGGACCGTAGGGTGTGTTCCAACTATAGGGGGATCACACTCTTAAGCCTCCCTGGTAAGGTCTATTCAGGGGTTCTGGAGAGGAGGGTCCGTCGGATAGTCGAACCTCGGATTCAGGAGGAGCAGTGTGGTTTTCGTCCTGGTCGTGGAACACTGGACCAGCTCTACACCCTCAACAGGGTCCTGGAGGGCGCGTGGGAGTTTGCCCAACCAGTTTACATGTGCTTTGTGGACTTGGAAAAGGCATTCGACCGCGTCCCTCGGGGGGTTCTGTGGGGGGTACTCCGGGAGTATGGGGTACCAGGCCCATTGATATGGGCTGTTAGGTCCCTGTACGACCGGTGTCAGAGCTTGGTCCGCATTGCCGGCAGTAAGTCAGGCTCGTTTCCAGTGAGAGTTGGACTCCGCCAAGGTTGCCCTTTGTCACCGATTCTGTTCATAACTTTTATGGACAGAATTTCTAGGCGCAGCCAAGGTGTTGAGAGGATCCGTTTTGGTGGCCTTAGAATCGCTTCTCTGTTTTTTGCAGATGATATGGTCCTATTGGCTTCATCAGATCGTGATCTACAGCTTTCACTGGAGCGGTTTGCAGCCGAGTGTGATGCGGCCGGGATGAGGATCAGTTCCTCCAAATCCGAGGCCATGGTCTTGAGCCGGAAAAGGGTAGCATGCCCTCTCCGGGTCGGGGAGGAGGTCCTGCCCCAAGTGGAGGAGTTTAAGTATCTCGGGATCTTGTTCACGAATGAGGGAAAACTGGAGCGTGAGATCGATAGGCGGATAGGTGCAGCGTCCGCAGTGAAGCGGGCGCTGTACCGGTCTGTCGTGGTGAAGAGAGAGCTGAGTCAAAAGGCAAAGCTCTCAATTTACCGATCGATCTACGTTCCCACCCTCATCTATGGTCATGAGCTTTGGGTTATGACCGAAAGAACAAGATCTCGGATACAAGCGGCTGAAATGAGTTTTCTCCGCAGGGTGGCTGGACTCTCCCTTAGAGATAGGGTGAGAAGCTCAGTCATCCGGGAGGGACTCGGAGTAGAGCCGCTGCTTCTCCACATCGAGAGGAGCCAGTTGAGGTGGCTCGGGCATCTGGTTAGGATGCCTCCTGGACGCCTCCCTGGTGAGGTGTTCCGGGCATGTCCCACCGGGAGGAGACCCAGAGGAAGACCCAGGACACGCTGGAGGGACTATGTTTCTCGGCTGGCCTGGGAACGCCTTGGGATTCCCCCAGAGGAGCTGCTCCAAGTGGCTGGGGAGAGGGAAGTCTGGGCCTCCCTACTTAGGCTGCTACCCCCACGACCTGATAAGTGGAAGAAAATGGATGGATGGATGGACATGTGTTTGTCTTTCAGCTACACCTGCACCAACACCTGGACCTGCTTTTGTGACTTGGTGCTACATAAATAAACTGAATTGAATTGAATTCAGTTTATTTATATACAAATAGCTCCAAGTCACAACAGAAGTTGTGTCAGGGCACTGAACAGGAACATTCACATACTTTGTACATAGAAAAGCTATTTAGTAAAGTTCTCTAAGGAATCCAGCAGACAAGTTGAATCTTCTCTTTGTCAGTCTCCCATCCTGAGCAAGAACAAAGGAGACAGTGGGAAGGAAAAACTCCCTCTTAACAGGAAGAAACCTCCAGCAGAACCAGTATCAGGACAAGCAGACATCTGCTTTGACCGGCTGGTTTGAGAGGACAGGAAGGAGAGATGAACATGGACTGGCAGGTCCAGGTGTACTTTCTATAAGAGGAAAGTCAAAAACACATATTAAGAGAAAAGTAATTACAAATACAAACAGGTAGAGTAACGACAGCAGCAGAGTGAGGACATGTGGTCAGTTTGTCCTCCAGCAGTCTCAGCCTATAGCAGCAGAACTAATGGACAACTCAGGAAACCCAGGCCAACACTAACTATAGGATTTATCAAAAAGGAAAGTCTTCAAACTGGTCAATGTGTCAGACTCATGGACAGAAACTGGAAGTTGGGTCCATAAGAGAGGAGCCTGACAACTGAAAGATCTTCCTCCCATTCTGCTTCTGGAAACTCTAGGAACCACAAGTAAACCTGCAGTCTGAGAGTGAAGTGCTCTGGAAGGAAAATATGGAACAATAAGATCTGTAATATAAGATGGAGCTAGGTCCACATTTACTGGTATTGCTCTACAGTGTAGAGCAATACCAGTAAATGTGTGACCTTTACACCAAAGTGTAGAGTCTTCACTTTATTGTGGTAGAGCGTGAGAGGCATTCACAACAAATTCTGAATGTGACTAACATTTTTGCATGAAACTGAGATTACCGGTAACATTATTTTTAGGGTTTGACTAAAAAATTGTTTATGTAATTTCTTAACTTAACATGATCTGTCTCAGTTCCTTCAAAGAATGCTAGGTCTTTGACTTAAAGAAAGTGAGTTTGGACTTCATTCACTCATAATTTAGCTTTACAGTCCTTCCTTCTTTTTGAATAGTTTTTCGAGGAATTAAAACTTAAAAGGAACAAAAGTGTGACACTCTTCAAATTGTTGATGCTTCACAGTCAAAGTTAAAACAGGTGCAGCCCAATCAGATCATGTAAAGTCATTCTGAGCAGGATGCAGCAACCATGTGACTTCCTGTAGACTAACCACGAAACAGGAAGTGGTTTAAAGGTCTCTTGCACATCATTGCTCTTCACAGGACATTTCTGGAGACATCTTCTCCTCAGCACAGGTGAAGCATGTCTTACAAAATGCTTCACTGAGTGCACGTCGCAGCAATATGTGTACAAACCCAATTCTGAAAAACATCAGTGTTGTTGTGTAAACTGTAAAAAAAGACAGAATGCAAAGATTCACATATCTCATCCATCCATCCATCCATCCATCCATCTTCTTCCACTTATCCGGGGTCGGGTCGCGGGGGTAGCAGCCTAAGTAGGGAGGCCCAGACTTCCCTCTCCCCAGCCACTTGGAGCAGCTCCTCTGGGGGAATCCCAAGGCGTTCCCAGGCCAGCCGAGAAACATAGTCCCTCCAGCGTGTCCTGGGTCTTCCTCTGGGTCTCCTCCCGGTGGGACATGCCCGGAACACCTCACCAGGGAGGCGTCCAGGAGGCATCCTAACCAGATGCCCGAGCCACCTCAACTGGCTCCTCTCGATGTGGAGAAGCAGCGGCTCTACTCCGAGTCCCTCCCGGATGACTGAGCTTCTCACCCTATCTCTAAGGGAGAGTCCAGCCACCCTGCGGAGAAAACTCATTTCAGCCGCTTGTATCCGAGATCTTGTTCTTTCGGTCATAACCCAAAGCTCATGACCATAGATGAGGGTGGGAATGTAGATCGATCGGTAAATTGAGAGCTTTGCCTTTCGACTCAGCTCTCTCTTCACCACGACAGACCGGTACAGCGCCCGCTTCACTGCGGACGCTGCACCTATCCGCCTATCGATCTCACGCTCCAGTTTTCCCTCATTCGTGAACAAGATCCCGAGATACTTAAACTCCTCCACTTGGGGCAGGACCTCCTCCCCGACCCGGAGAGGGCATGCTACCCTTTTCCGGCTCAAGACCATGGCCTCGGATTTGGAGGAACTGATCCTCATCCCGGCCGCATCACACTCGGCTGCAAACCGCTCCAGTGAAAGTTGTAAATCACGAACTGATGAAGCCAGTAGGACCACATCATCTGCAAAAAACAGAGAAGCGATTCTAAGGTCACCAAAACGGATCCTCTCAACACCTTGGCTGCGCCTAGAAATTCTGTCCATAAAAGTTATGAACAGAATCGGTGACAAAGGGCAACCTTGGCGGAGTCCAACTCTCACCGGAAACGAGCCTGACTTACTGCCGGCAATGCGGACCAAGCTCTGACACCGGTCGTACAGGGACCTAACAGCCCATATCAATGGGCCTGGTACCCCATACTCCCGGAGTACCCCCCACAGAACCCCCCGAGGGACGCGGTCGAATGCCTTCTCCAAGTCCACAAAGCACATGTAAACTGGTTGGGCAAACTCCCACGCACCCTCCAGGACCCTGTTGAGGGTGTAGAGCTGGTCCAGTGTTCCACGACCAGCACGAAAACCACACTGCTCCTCCTGAATCCGAGGTTCGACTATCCGACGGACCCTCCTCTCCAGAACCCCTGAATAGACCTTACCAGGGAGGCTTAAGAGTGTGATCCCCCTATAGTTGGAACACACCCTACGGTCCCCCTTTTTGAATAGGGGAACCACCACCCCAGTCTGCCAATCCAAGGGAACTGCCCCCGATGTCCACGCGATATTGCAGAGTCGCGTAAGCCAACACAACCCTACAACATCCAGAGCCCTAAGGAACTCCGGGCGAATCTCATCCACCCCCGGAGCCTTGCCACCGCGGAGCTTTTTAACCACCTCGGCGACCTCAGCACCAGAGATCGGAGAACCCGACCCAAAGTCCCCAGGCTCCGCTTCCTCAGTGGAAGACGTGCCAGTAGGATTGAGGAGGTCTTCGAAGTATTCCGCCCACCGACTCACAACATCCCGAGTTGAGGTCAGTAGCACGCCACCCCCACCATAAATGGTGTTGGTCGCGTACCTCTTTCCCCCCCTGAGACGCCGGATGGTGGACCAGAATCGCCTCGAAGCCGTACGGAAGTCATTCTCCATGGCCTCTCCGAACTCCTCCCACGCCCGAGTTTTTGCCTCAGCAACCACCCGAGCCGCATGCCGCTTGGACTGCCGGTACCTATCAGCTGCTTCCGGGGTCCCACAAGCCAAAAAGGCCCAATAGGACTCCTTCTTCAGCCTGACAGCATCCCTCACTGCCGGTGTCCACCACCGGGTTCGAGGGTTGCCACCACGACAGGCACCAACAACCTTGCGGCCACAGCTCCGATAAGCTGCCTCGACAATAGAGGCGCGGAACACGGCCCACTCGGACTCCATGTCCCCCGCCTCCCTCGGAACGTGTTCAAAGCTCTCCCGGAGGTGGGAGTTAAAGCTCCGTCTTACGGGAGACTCTGCCAGACGTTCCCAGCAGACCCTCACAATACGTTTGGGTCTGCCAGGTCTGACCGGCATCCTCCCCCACCATCGGAGCCAACTCACCACCAGGTAGTGGTCAGTTGACAGCTCCGCCCCTCTCTTCACCCGAGTGTCCAATGGAACATAGTAAACATATCTGTCACCGTTTCAGAGGAGATCAAGCATACAGACTGACACGAAGAGCACAAATAAAACAATTTGATTTGATTTTAAACAAAAGCAAAAGGCTGATGTGGCATCTTACAGGAAGTGAGTATAAAGCACACCGAGGCTCAAGGAGGCCTCGATGTGGCTGAATGCTCACCTGAACATGAAGACTGAAAGACTAAACATGCAGGGACCACTGAGGAGGTGGCTGCTGTTTTCTGACTTGCCCTCGCTCTTCTTCCCTCTTCTGCCTTGCTCCTGCGTTTGCTCTTTGTCCTGTGAATCAGAGCCTCTCTTTACACATCGTCTGAATCGTAAATTATTGATCTGGTCAGCTGGTCTCTCATCGCAATTGATAAGATTTTCTTGACAAGGAGACAGGGTGCAGAAGAACGCTCATGCCCTGAAGGAACACACGCAGCTGGATATGTCATGGCTTCCTGGGCGTGTGTGGAAGATGATGTGCTTGTCTGTGCTGTCCGTTTAGGACATAGAAGACACATGCATAATTGAATTTATGATAACAGGGTTTCTGCTTTTTGGAATTGGCGGATGCCGTAGGGGTTGTGGTTTGTTTCTTGGTATCCAGCCCCATCTTGTGTTGTGTTTATGTCTTGAGTTCTTCTGATCCTTAGTTTCTGTTTTCTGTAGAATTTGTGTTTTCCTAGTGTGTGCCTCCAACTGGTGTTGTGTCTCTTTCATACACTCCCTGATTTCCCAGTTCATCATTTCCCCTGATGTGTTTCAACTGCATGTCCTCACGGGTGTTTTGTCTCGTTAGTCGCTGTATACAGTCTGTGTCTCTGTGTTAGTCCTTTGTCCTGCCATTGTAAGCTGTCCACTGGTGATGTCTTGTCTGCTCCTTGTGATTCATGTAAGTCTTGCTGCACCTTACAGCAATTCTTGATTCTTGATTTCTTGTAAATAAATACTTTATCTCCCGAGTCTGCTACTGCCTGCCTGCAAAACTGTGTTTATCTGCACCAACACCCTCACTAGGACAGATACCTGGGATATCAATAAATTAGGAAGACATTGGCAGCAGTTTTGGCATTAATTATTTTTTATTTATTAATTAAATTTATTCATTTTAAAATATAAGACCAAAGACCCCAATGATGAGTAACACTAATGGAATCAATGTTCCCTCGCCTGGACGCGGGTCACCGGGGCCCCACTCTGGAGCCAGGCCCGGAGGTGGGGCACGTTGGCGAGCGCCTGGTGGCCGGGCTTTTACCCATGGAGCTCGGCCGGGCACAGCCCGAAGAGGAGACGTGGGTCCCCCTTCCCATGGGCTCACCACCTATGGGAGGGGCCAAAGGGGTCGGGTGCAATGTGGGATGGGTGGTGGCCGAGGGCGGGGACCCTGGCGGTCTGATCCTCGGCTACAGAAGCTGGCCATTGGGACATGGAATGTCACCTCTCTGGTGGGGAAGGAGCCTGAGCTAGTGTGTGAGGTTGAGAGGTTCCGACTAGAAATAGTCGGACTCACCTCAACGCATGGCTCTGGCTCTGGAACCAGTTTCCTTGAGAGGGGTTGGACACTCTTCCACTCTAGAGTTGCCCCTGGTGAGAGGCGCCGAGCAAGAGTGGGCATACTTGTTGCCCCCCATCTTGGTGATGGGGGGCAACAAGTATGGTAGTGGTGAGTTGGCTCCGATGGTGGGGGAGGATGCCGGTCAGACCTGGCAGACCCAAACGTATTGTGAGGGTCTGCTGGGAACGTCTGGCAGAGTCTCCCGTAAGACGGAGCTTTAACTCCCACCTCCGGGAGAGCTTTGAACACGTTCCGAGGGAGGCGGGGGACATTGAGTCCGAGTGGGCCATGTTCCGCGCCTCTATTGTCGAGGCAGCTTATCAGAGTTGTGGCCGCAAGGTTGTTGGTGCCTGTCGTGGTGGCAACCCTCGAACCCGGTGGTGGACACCGGCGGTGAGGGATGCTGTCAGGCTGAAGAAGGAGTCCTATTGGGCCTTTTTGGCCTGTGGGACCCCGGAAGCAGCAGATAGGTACCGGCAGTCCAAGCGGCATGCGGCTCGGGTGGTTGCTGAGGCAAAAACTCGGGCGTGGGAGGAGTTCGGAGAGGCCATGGAGAATGACTTCCGTACGGCTTCGAGGCGATTCTGGTCCACCATCCGGCGTCTCAGGGGGGGAAAGCGGTACGCGACCAACACCATTTATGGTGGGGATGGCGTGCTGTTGACCTCAACTCGGGATGTTGTGAGTCGGTGGGCGGAATACTTCGAAGACCTCCTCAATCCTACTGGCACGTCTTCCACTGAGGAAGCGGAGCCTGGGGACTTTGGGTCGGGCTCTCCAATCTCTGGTGCTGAGGTCGCCGAGGTGGTTAAAAAGCTCCGCGGTGGCAGGGCTCCGGGGGTGGATGAGATTCGCCCTGAGTTCCTTAGGGCTCTGGATGTTGTGGGGTTGTGTTGGCTTACGCGACTCTGCAATATCGCGTGGACATCGGGGGCAGTTCCCTTGGATTGGCAGACTGGGGTGGTGGTTCCCCTATTCAAAAAGGGGGACCGTAGGGTGTGTTCCAACTATAGGGGATCACACTCTTAAGCCTCCCTGGTAAGGTCTATTCAGGGGTTCTGGAGAGGAGGGTCCGTCGGATAGTCGAACCTCGGATTCAGCTTGGTCCGCATTGCCGGTAGTAAGTCAGGCTCGTTTCCAGTGAGAGTTGGACTCCGCCAAGTAGGCGCAGCCAAGGTGTTGAGAGGATCCGTTTTGGTGGCCTTAGAATCGCTTCTCTGTTTTTTGCAGATGATGTGGTCCTATTGGCTTCATCAGATCGTGATCTACAGCTTTCGCTGGAGCGGTTTGCAGCCGAGTGTGATGCGGCCGGGATGAGGATCAGTTCCTCCAAATCCGAGGCCATGGTCTTGAGCCGGAAAAGGGTAGCATGCCCTCTCCGGGTCGGGGAGGAGGTCCTGCCCCAAGTGGAGGAGTTTAAGTATCTCGGGGTCTTGTTCACGAATGAGGGAAAACTGGAGCGTGAGATCGATAGGCGGATAGGTGCAGCGTCCGCAGTGAAGCGGGCGCTGTACCGGTCTGTCGTGGTGAAGAGAGAGCTGAGTCAAAAGGCAAAGCTCTCAATTTACCGATCGATCTACGTTCCCACCCTCATCTATGGTCATGAGCTTTGGGTTATGACCGAAAGAACAAGATCTCGGATACAAGCGGCTGAAATGAGTTTTCTCCGCAGGGTGTCTGGACTCTCCCTTAGAGATAGGGTGAGAAGCTCAGTCATCCGGGAGGGACTCGGAGTAGAGCCGCTGCTTCTCCACATCGAGAGGAGCCAGTTGAGGTGGCTCGGGCATCTGGTTAGGATGCCTCCTGGACGCCTCCCTGGTGAGGTGTTCCGGGCATGTCCCACCGGGAGGAGACCCAGAGGAAGACCCAGGACACGCTGGAGGGACTATGTTTCTCGGCTGGCCTGGGAACGCCTTGGGATTCCCCCAGAGGAGCTGCTCCAAGTGGCTGGGGAGAGGGAAGTCTGGGCCTCCCTACTTAGGCTGCTACCCCCGCGACCCGACCCCGGATAAGCGGAAGAAAATGGATGGATGGATGGATGGAATTATAATTAATGAGGCTGCCTGCCTTATGTGAAGGATTGAACCGTGCTTTGAGCACTCAGACTCACATGCTTAACAAACTGAACTGTAAGCTGGACGCGATTTATGAGAATCTTGGTCCACTTGCAACTCCTAGAACTCGCCCGCATGAAGGAACCGACCTTGGAGAAGGCTAACAAGCACGTATCGGCGGAATGTTCACAAATCTGGCAGTTTGGATTCACCATTGTGTGTACCAGCAGAACTGAAGACAGACATGAAATCATGAGTCGGTCCTTCACTTCACTTTGGACTAGGGTCTGGGATTTCTCCCATAGACAACGATTTCTCCTGTCGATTTTTGACCGGACCAATAGGAGAACAGAAGGTGGAGTTTTGAACGACGTCGACTGACGTCGTCAGTTAAAATGGCTGCCGCCACGAAGGAATTTTCAAGAAAACAAGGTAAAAAACTATTATTTCTTTGCTGAGAAAAAATATATTTCTTAGCTGACGTTATATCAGAAGTGTTCCTGAGCTTAACAGTTCCTAAATCAATTCACGAAATGGTCAAATCTGCTGGATTTAAATTGTTTCGGTTTGACATTTTCCAAACAGCCTCGGGTGCGCTACGAAAATAAATGATAAAAAATCGAATTTTATCTCAAATGTTTCATCTAGAACAGGGGTCCCCAAACTTTTTCCTGTGAGGGCCACATAACTTTTCCCTTCTCTGGTGGGGGTCGGAGTCAGTTTGTAACAGGAAAAAGTGTGATGATTGCAGGAGTGCCTAAATGTAAAAATGTATTGTTTTCCAGAAAGCACAATCAAATAACCCTCTCTGGGTTCTTCACGGCACAAAAGTGCAAATGTATTCTGCTGAGCTAACAGTCCACTTTTTAGCTTTGAGAGTTTGTCTGCTCGCATTTGACCTTGCAGGCTATCATACTTGTCTTTGTGACGGGATTCATAGTGTCGCCGCAGATTGTATTCTTTGAATACCGCCACCGCCTCTTGACAGATGACACAGACAGCCTTTTCTTTGCATTGAACAAAAAAATAATCCTTTGTCCACTGCAGCTTAAATGCCCTGCATTCTGAATCAAATTTTCTCTTACCTAATCTTTTTGCCATTATTCCGTTCTGTCTTTGACAGGGGCGGGTTTAGGATTTTTTTCTGGGGGTTGCCAGATAGGGGCACAGACCGCAGAAGGGTGGAACACAATAAATCAAATGTGGAACAATAGTTCAAAATAGTTCATAACTAAGGAACATTTTATTGCAAAAGTCCAACTTTATTATCAAATACAAATACACACATGAAAAAAAATCTAAATGCTCTCTGGTATTGTTCTGGGGGCCGGACCAAATGTGGAGGCGGGCCGCATCCGGCCCGCGGGCCGTTGTTTGGGGACCACTGATCTAGGCCAACAGTCAGTAAATTAGAGCCATATAATTATACACTGGTAGCAGAAAAAATATCCACCGAGTGGTTTCTGAGCTATTTATCTGATAGCCTGGACCTCGCCAGGCAAACTAACAAAACTCCGCCTTCTGTTCTCTGATTGGTCCGGTCAAAAATCGACCGGAGAAATCGTTCTCTATGAGAGAAGTCCCAGACCCTAGTACAAAGCGAAGTGAAGGACAAGGGTCTGGTTTTAACCAGGCTAGCCCAGAACAATTGTTCATCTGAATCCGGTCTCCCTGCTTGGCCTTAGACAGGCCAACTTATCTCAAATTGTTTGTGCTGAGGTAATTTTTTTGTTGCCTTACACTGTGCCCTCTGTCATGGACACTGTGTGTGAGGGATCTTTTTTCATACCTTCTTTACTCGTGTTTTCTTCCCCTTTTCTTGTCCAAGCTTTATAGAAGCTGCAGCCCTGGTACACTTCCATCTACCCTTCCGACAGCTGTGAGGAACGTCATTTTGCTGTACTTAACTGTGCAATGATAATAAAGTTAATTCTGATTCTGAACAAGTGTAGGTGGGCGTGGCAGGACAGAGGAGCTGGAACTGGCTATGGAAATATACCGGAAGAATGAACTGGGGACTTTGGGTCGGGCTCTCCAATCTCTGGAGCTGAGGTCACCGAGGTGGTTAAAAAGCTCCGCGGTGGCAGGGCTCCGGGGGTGGATGAGATTCGCCCTGAGTTCCTTAGGGCTCTGGATGTTGTGGGGTTGTGTTGGCTTACGCGACTCTGCAATATCGCGTGGACATCGGGGGCAGTTCCCTTGGATTGGCAGACTGGGGTGGTGGTTCCCCTATTCAAAAAGGGGGACCGTAGGGTGTGTTCCAACTATAGGGGGATCACACTCTTAAGCCTCCCTGGTAAGGTCTATTCAGGGGTTCTGGAGAGGAGGGTCCGTCGGATAGTCGAACCTCGGATTCAGGAGGAGCAGTGTGGTTTTCGTCCTGGTCGTGGAACACTGGACCAGCTCTACACCCTCAGCAGGGTCCTGGAGGGTGCGTGGGAGTTTGCCCAACCAGTTTACATGTGCTTTGTGGACTTGGAAAAGGCATTCGACCGCGTCCCTCGGGGGGTTCTGTGGGGGGTACTCCGGGAGTATGGGGTACCAGGCCCATTGATATGGGCTGTTAGGTCCCTGTACGACCGGTGTCAGAGCTTGGTCCGCATTGCCGGCAGTAAGTCAGGCTCGTTTCCGGTGAGAGTTGGACTCCGCCAAGGTTGCCCTTTGTCACCGATTCTGTTCATAACTTTTATGGACAGAATTTCTAGGCGCAGCCAAGGTGTTGAGAGGATCCGTTTTGGTGGCCTTAGAATCGCTTCTCTGTTTTTTGCAGATGATGTGGTCCTATTGGCTTCATCAGATCGTGATCTACAGCTTTCGCTGGAGCGGTTTGCAGCCGAGTGTGATGCGGCCGGGATGAGGATCAGTTCCTCCAAATCCGAGGCCATGGTCTTGAGCCGGAAAAGGGTAGCATGCCCTCTCCGGGTCGGGGATGAGGTCCTGCCCCAAGTGGAGGAGTTTAAGTATCTCGGGGTCTTGTTCACGAATGAGGGAAAACTGGAGCGTGAGATCGATAGGCGGATAGGTGCAGCGTCCGCAGTGAAGCGGGCGCTGTACCGGTCTGTCGTGGTGAAGAGAGAGCTGAGTCGAAAGGCAAAGCTCTCAATTTACCGATCGATCTACGTTCCCACCCTCATCTATGGTCATGAGCTTTGGGTTGTGACCGAAAGAACGAGATCTCGGATACAAGCGGCTGAAATGAGTTTTCTCCGCAGGGTGTCTGGACTCTCCCTTAGAGATAGGGTGAGAAGCTCAGTCATCCGGGAGGGACTCGGAGTAGAGCCGCTGCTTCTCCACATCGAGAGGAGCCAGTTGAGGTGGCTCGGGCATCTGGTTAGGATGCCTCCTGGACGCCTCCCTGGTGAGGTGTTCCGGGCATGTCCCACCGGGAGGAGACCCAGAGGAAGACCCAGGACACGCTGGAGGGACTATGTTTCTCGGCTGGCCTGGGAACGCCTTGGGATTCCCCCAGAGGAGCTGCTCCAAGTGGCTGGGGAGAGGGAAGTCTGGGCCTCCCTACTTAGGCTGCTACCCCCGCGACCCGACCCCGGATAAGCGGAAGAAGATAGATGGATGGATGGATGGATGAACTGGGGGTAAGGGAAAACACAGCAGAACAGAACCAGTCACAAAAATTACTAAATAAAATGAACCAACGTGATAAACCACAAGGAGCGTCACAGTTTGTGGTTTAATTCAGATGAGGACTCCAAGAGTTTAAAAAACTTTTTCTTTCATAATAAAACAAAAGACAAGGAAGCACAATCATACAAAAACAAAGAATATCACAAGGAGACACGAGAACAAACCAGATTATGGCATGGAGACAACAATCAATGCACCGCTGAGGTGGACATGTAAACAATGATTAATTGTATTTATTTTCTATAGTACTTATCTTTTGTATTTGTATTGTATAATTTTTAATTCATGGTGTACAGTGTTTATGTCTCACGCTGTGTGTTATTAGTCAATCAATAAATCAATGTAGACATGTTCCTGTTTTTAGTATTTTACACCATTTTATAATTTTCATTCATTCATTCAACCTTTATTTATACAGGCTAGCCTCGTTGAGTCACAGGGACTCATTTACAAGAGGGACCTGTCTCACTCACACCAAACAACCATCCACTCTCACACTCACACCTAGGGTCAATTTAGAGTCACCAATCAGCCTAACAAGCATGTTTTTTGGTCTGTGGGAGGAAACCGGAGTACCCGGAGGAAACCCACGCATGCACGGGGAGAACATGCAAACTCCACCCAGAAAGGCCCCGGACCGGGATTTGAACCGGCAACCTTCTCGCTGAGAGGCAGCAGCTCTACCAGTTGTGCCACCGTGCTGCCCATAATGTAGCATGTTTTTTATTTTGTTTTATACAACTTAGTTTATTTACATATCATTTTATATACTTTTATATGAATGTTTGTTTGTAGCTCTTCATTGGTTTTTGTTTAAAACAGGTCTCTCTTGTAGTACTCATGACTCAACAAGACTTTTTTTTTCTTCTTTCGGCTTCTCCCTTCGTCAGGGGTCACCACAGCGAACTAGTCACAGGAAGACTTGGCAATTGTTTTTACGCCGGATGTCCTTCCTGACACAACCACAGACCACTGAGCTACCACAGCCCTCTGTGTGGAGCAGAGAGCTGATATCTAGGGTTCCCGGGGGAGCAGATGGTGTGGGTTAAGGGCTTTGCTCAAGGGCCCAGAGTGGGGCAGATGAGGGTGGAGACAAGTGTGACTGCTTCACTTATCCCACCCACATTTTTGATGTTGTCGGCTTGAACCAGCGACCTTCCGATCACAGGCGCACCTTCTTAACCTCTGCGCCACCACTCCCACTCGTGACTCAATGAGACTAACCTGAATAAATAAAGGTTGAATGAAAAATATTATTGTATTTCTTCAATTTAAAGTTTTTTTTAAATAAAATATTCAGAGATTTTGGGTGTCTGTGATGGTACATAGCAATATAAATGATTTGTCATGGCAAAGTGTGTCAACGCACACGTGGGGAGGTGGGGGGGAATGTTGGGTGGTGCAGGCACGGGGGCAGGGGAGGGGTGGTTCTCCCAGGGCACCAAACAGGCTGGGACTGCCCCTGGTTGTAGCTGTATCCCCTCCCAGCAGTAACAGACTGTCATATTACTGGTACATGTTTTTCTGTGGGATTGTTGCTCCACCACACATGCAGTCAGTTTTCATTTCTTTCCAAGCGTTGTGTTGTATAAAAACACAATGACCTTTTGTGTGTGTGTTGTATATCTCACGGCTGTAATCAGAGCTCCTGCACAGAAACAATGTGACAGCAGACTGTGTGCAGTGTAAACCCTGAGTTACAACATGTGTTGTTACCATAACACAAAAGCAAAAAAAAAATACCAGACAAATATATCACTGATGGTATTTTTGAAACATTAGTAAAGTAACTATAGTAAATTTTATAAACGAAAGCATATGAACATATGCACATATATAAATACATATAATATATAAATATATATGTACATA
>JBBPBX010057761.1:3106-22317 GCA_038048925.1 Garcialebias charrua
ACACATAATTTAATCAATAGTATTTAAATCTAAAATTAATTTTAAATTGTGCAAATGAGTAATAATGAACATGACTATGGCATTACAACATGCAGCCCATGTGTGTGGGTTAGGTGGGGCAGAATTTAAAGAAGGTGAGCCTGTGGTTGGGAAGTACCATACCATACCATTTTATTTATAGAGCACTTAAAACAGTGACAAGGCCAACCAAAGTGCTGTACAAACAACAGGCAACACATAAGCAACATACAAAATGAAAAGGGAAAAAAACCAGGATATAGACATAAAATTGTTTCAGATAATAAATATAACGACCAAACACAGATCATCAAGTGTTGAAAGCAACAGAATAGTAATGGGTCAAACGTGATTTGAAAACCGAGAGGGAGGGGCCTGTCTGAAAAGCAGAGGTAACTCGTTCCAGAGTCTTGGTCCTACTACAGAGAAGGTCCTGTCACCTCTGCGTTTAAGACGAGTTCCTGGAACTGTGAGAGGTAACTGGTCCGCTGACCTCAGATAATGTGGTGTTGGGACATACGGGTGTAGCAAATCAGAGAGATAGGTGGGGGCGAGACTGTTCAGCGATTTGTAGATATACAAGAGAATTTTGAACTGGATTCGGAGATGAACCGAAGTTGAATGAATGAAGTTGTTAGTTTTATTCCCTTGACCATTAAAACTAAATTTGGGTGGGAAAGGTGAAGCACCTACCTGCCTTCAGACTCATTTGCCCCACTCTGAGCCCTTGAGCAAGGCCCTAAATGACAGCCCATTGCTCCACTGTGTTGTCTGTGGTTGCGTCTTGAAGGGCCTCCATTGTAAACCAATTACCAAATTGTTATGTAAATTCTTTATCCTCTATCTGCTTGCATTTGTAATTATGTCTGTCTTATCTGTTTTTTGTCTTTCTTCCAATAGAAAGCACACCTGAACCTGCCATTGTGTATCCGTTCCTCCTTCCTGTCCTCTCGAACGCAGCAGGTCGAAGCAGATGGCCGCTCATCCTGAGCCTTGTTCTGCTGGAGGTTTCTTCCTGTTAAAATTGAGGTTTTCCTTCTCACTGTTGCCACTGTGCTTGCTCAGGATGGAAGACTGTGACAAAGTGAAGATTCAGTGCAATCTGCTGGCTTCCTTAGAGAACACTAATGGACTTTTTTTTTTGTATATGAATGTTTTTGTACAGTGCTCTGAGACAACTTGTGTTGTGTCTTGGCACTACCGGTATATAAATACCGGTAAACTGAATTGAATTCACTCAGTGACATAACAGAAATTATTTTCATTCATTCATTCAACCTTTTTTTAAACAGATAAGTCACATTGAGCCTCGAAGACTCATTTACAAGTGAGATCTGTTGGACATACAATAAAAGTGGTGAAAAATAACACATAGGGTTTGGAGAAAATGACACATTTCGTTTGTGAGAGAAAGAATGTAAAACGCCATGAGCAGGTTGTGATTAGCCCTTATAGTGCCTGAAGCCCTGTCCTAACATGAAAAATGTAAGTTATTTTTTTCTGCCGGAGGGTTTGACACACTCATTTACACAAAGCTTACTGTGTCCTTCAGTGTAGGGTTTTCATACCATCATACCTTCTTTGTATGCATTTAGGGTGGGGTGTAGTGCTGCCAAGCAAAAGAAACATTTAGAGAACAGGTAATATAGCTGAATAAATCACATTCATTTATTCTGTAAGCCGTAGAAAATGCTATACATAAAGGCAGTGCTGTAATGTAACAAAGTAGAAATACAGGTACTTTGTTACTGTACTTAAGTAGAATTTTGACATATTACTACGTTATTTCCATTCTAGCAACTTTCACTTTTACTTCAATACATTTCCCTTAACCATCTTAGTTAGTTACGACAATTTAAAATGAGACAAAATCTGATTGGGGAATGCCTGTTTGTTCTCCCAGTCTGTGTGTTTCCATCAAGGTTTCTTGATGCGCATTTTGAAGTATCGCATCAGAAAAGGCACGATTCGAATTAACTTCCTCTAATTTGCAAAAAAGTTGATACGCTCGCTTGAGGTGGTTTTTGGGTTTTTCGAAACAGAGCTGATGCGCAAAACGAGAGATGGAAACAGATTTGCCGACTCCGTTCTGACGTAGCGAACATTCACGTCATGTGACTGATAAGCTGTTTCCGCTGTAACATCGCTAAAACTAGTTGGCATGACAGAATAAATACAGCTTGCCCGACAACACATTCCTGAAATATTCTCTCCATTTTGCCGAGATGTGTGGTACGGTTCCTGTTTTCAACCGCTACTTCCTGTTTACTGTAGACGTGCGTAACGCTGACGTCTGACGTAATGTCGCTTTGCGTGGCCTGGTGGATTCACTTCAAGCCAGTAGATGGAAACACTTCTGATTCGCATTGATTTTTATTTACATTTTTGCGAATTTTCAAAAATTTGCTCAAAATTCGAATTGAAAATAGATAGAAACATGGTTAGTGACTTCATGCAGCCACTTCTCTCGGCTTGTAATGACAAACCCGGCCTCTCCCCCGCTGTTTGTGTGAAAACTGCAGCTCCCGCTGTGAACAAATTAGATATATGCTGGTGAAGATTCTCAGTTGAGAAAGCTCCTCGGATGAAGAGCCAAACGTCTTCTGTTCATTGAAGTCCAGTTGTTTTTGTACGTTTTTTTTAAATTTTATTTTAACAAGCTAGATGCATATACTGTACAGATATCAATCGTTACAATAGAGCTTTGTTGACTCAATTCAAATTGTGTAAACCATTTTTTTCCACCTCTATGCAACATAAACAGTCTATTGAATACTTTAAAGTCTGGACACATTCCTGATAGGTGTGGAAATGATGGTAGCTGCTAGAAACGAGAAGTTTGGTGTTCTCCAGGACATGAACTACTTCAAGAGCATAGGAACTATTATTATACAGGTATTATTCAATAATATATCCTATATTATTAGTCAGAAAGAAACAAGCTATAACCAAACAAAACTTATCTCAGTAAAGAAGTCAACTACCGGTACACAACAATGTGGGCTTTCTAACAGCTTTGTTAATAAAGGTTGAATACTTCATTAGAATCAGACTTTTTAAATATCAATCTTTCATTGTTCAGTTCAAACTTTCCAAGTTTTTGTCATTGGATATAGCACCCAATAAATGTTGTTTTGGAAATTCTAACCATTTACTTTTACTTAATACTCTTACTTTAAGTACATTTTATAAGATAAATTTGATCGTTTTATTTATGATCTGCAATGTTTTTATGTTTTTCGTGTTGTACTTCATTGTCTGTGTTGCCTGTTACGTGTTTGTTTGTTCAGCACTTTGGTGTGGACTTGTTCCTGTTGAAAGTGCTTTATAAATAAAATGGTATGGTATGGTATGGTATGGTATGGTATGGTATGGTAAATTTACATTTGATACTAAGTACATTAAATATCCGAGACTTTAAGACTTTTACTTAAGTAACAATTTTGAAGTAGACTTTAACTTTTACCAAAGTAATTTTATGGTAAGATACTTGTACTTTCACTGAAGTATCACTTTGAGGTACTTTATACAACACTGCATAAAGGTAGAGCAAACAACTCTTGCAAGTATGCTGAACATGCACAATTCAAATTGTGTAAACCATTTTTTTTTTTTTTACCTCTATGCAACATAAACAGTCTATTGAATACTTTAAAGTCTGCGTGTGCTCAGTGGCGATCGTGATCTCAGAGTAATTAGAAATCAAAAACAAGATTGAGCTCCGAGGCTAAATATTTTGCTGCTTATATTGTGAATAACTTAATAAAAGGTTCCCTGATGCATGCTCAATAATCCAGGTAGAAAAATCTAAAAAAAAAGCTAAGTCTGGTCCTCTGGACATTAAAAAAAAAAAAAAGCAAAAAAAAAAATGTAGAAACGTTTCATCTTTCATCCGAAAGACTCAGTGGTGAGATGTAACGAAGTACAAATACTTTGTTACTTACTTAAGTACATTTTTCATGTATCTGTACTTTATTTAAGTATAATTAAATGTGGGTACTTTTTTCTCCACTACATTTTACATGAAGTATCTGTACTTTCTACTACACTACATTTCTATAATGTGTTGAGTTACTAGTTACATTCATGTTGCAGTTTTTTTAATTTGTCGTTAGTTTGAAACTAACTGATGTCAAGAAGGGAGTTGGTCCATTGAATCACTGCAAAGTGGACAGGTAACATTAGACCCACCTTCAAGAAGAGCTGGACCAATTATGTATATTCTAGTATATGCCAATTGAGATGGGAGCACCCACAGCACCACTAACACACACAAAATGGATTCCACCACAAAGATTCAGCCAGAAGATACACAACACCCATGACCTTATTGAATGACTATTGAAATATTATTGAAATATTATTGAAATATTATTGAAAGAGTACATGTATTCAGTACAGCAGGACAGATTTTCTCTCCCAAAAGAGCCAGACTGGACTCAAAAACTTTGAAAACCAACTTCTTCTGAACTTGAACAAGAAATTCTTGCTGCAATATTAAAATGTGTCAGTTCATGATGTTAGGAGACAAGAGATGTCTCCAAATGTGCTCAACACTCAGGTCCAAGTTTTGAAAATGGTGTCAGGAAGTTAAAATATTGTTCACTATTGACCCATTACAAGGTTGACTAGACAGTATTTTAACTAGAGTTGATGATAAACTGGAGTTGAAATGATCAGAGCCTGTTCCTTTGTTAGTTGTGTCTAATGCTCCTTTTTTCAGGCAGACAACTTTAACTTAAATGTGTTTACTGCAGTTAAAACAACACATTTGTTTTACTTTGTGTTAAATAAAAACTTTCAAAGGTATAATCATTCCTTATTATTCTTATTTTGCTTAATGACATTTAACTCTGCTTGTCATCCCTGAAATTCTGACGCCCAGAATCACAAGTCCAAGTGTGAATGAACTGTGTCACAGAGTAAACACAATAAAAATGTGCAGCATTGCTCATTAAAATGGCTCAACACTATTAATGTATTACAGAAAATATACATACGGTACACACACTTAATGATAATTTGCATTACGTAATACATTCAGCAAGTACTTTTACTTTAATACTTTAAGTATTTTTAAAAGCAAGTACTTATGTACTTTTACTTAAGTAAAACATTAATATGGTACTTATACTTTTACTAGAGTACATTGTTGTCTGTTTATTTGCACTTTTACTTAAGTACAGTGTTTGAGTACTTTCTCCACCACTGCATAACAGATATTCATTTCGTTTGTGAGAGAAAGAATGTAAAACGCCCATGAGCAATGTGTGATTAGCCCTTATAGTGCCTGAAGCCATGTCTTAACATGAAAATGTAAGTTATTTTTTTCTGCCAGAGGGTGTGACACACTGATTTACACAAAGCTTACTGTGTCCTTCAGTATAGGGGTTTTATAACATACCTTCTTTGTATGCATTTAGGGTGGGGTGCAGTGCTGCCAAGCAAAACAAACATTTAGAGAACAGGTAATATAGCTGAATAAATCACATTCATTTATTCTGTAAGCCGTAGAAAATGCTATACATAAAGGCAGTGCTGTAATGTAACAAAGTAGAATTACTTTGTTACTGTACTTAAGTAGAATTTTGACATATTACTTTACTACGTTATTTCCATTTCTAGCAACTTTCACTTTTACTTCACTACATTTCCTCAATAAAATGTGTACTTTTACTTCACTACATTTCCTCAATAAAATGTGTACTTTTACTTCACTACATTTCCTCAATAAAATGTGTACTTTTACTTCACTACATTTCCTCAATAAAATGTGTACTTTTACTTCACTACATTTCCTCAATAAAATGTGTACTTTTACTTCACTACATTTCCTGAATAAAATGTGTACTTTTACTTCAATACATTTCCCTTAACCATCTTAGTTACTAGTTACTAGAATTTAAAATTAGACTAAATCTGATTGGGCAATGCCTGTTTGTTCTCCCAGTCTGTGACTTCATGCAGCCACTTCTCTCTCCTTGTATTGAAAACTGCAGCTCCCGCTGTGAACAAGCTAGATATAGATATGCTGGTGAAGATTCTCAGTAAAGCTCCTCAGAGGAAGAGCAAAACGTCTTCTGTTACAAATGAAGTCCACTTGTTTTTGTATTGAACGTTTTTATTTTTATTTTAACAAGCTAGATTCATATACAGATATCAATCGTTACAATAGAGCTTTGTTGACTCACAGTGGAGACACAGATAGGTGTGAAAAATGATGGTAGCAACTAGAAATGAGAAGTTTGGTGTTCTCCAGGACATGAACTACTTCAAGAACATAGGAACTATATTCAATAATATATCCTATATATTATTAGTCAGAAAGAAACAAACCATAACCCAACAAAACTTAGCTCAGTAAAGAAGTCTATTACACAACAATGTGGGCTTTCTAACAGCTTTAAAGGTAAATAAAGGTTAATATTAGAATCAGACTTTTTAAATATCAATCTTTCATTGTTCAGTTCAAACTTTCCAAGTTTTTGTCATTGGATATTGCACCCAATAAATGTTTTGGAAATTCTAACCATTTACTTTTACTTAATACTCTTACTTTAAGTACATTTTATAAGATAAATTTACTTTTGATAAGTACATTAAATGTCCGATACTTTAAGACTTTTACTTAAGTAATAATTTTAAAGTAGACTAACTTTTACCAAAGTAATTTTATGGTAAGATACTTGTATAATACCTCAGTTATTGGATTTTTAAACAAAAACTAGGATTAAAGACTTCTCATTTTTTTAAACATATTTTTATCTTGAAATCTTAACTTCATGATTTTAAGGATGAACCGTTTGCCTTTTTATGCTGTACCTTTTCAGTAATGTTTTTATGTATCTTAATCTTGTTGAAGGTACTTTTTATCCTGTTTTAATTATAGTTTGTATGAATGTGCTGACTGTCTCACCACCTATACCTGCTGTAGATGAATTGCCCCTTGGGGTCCTAATAAAGTTGAACTTGTACTTTCATTGAAGTATCACTTTGAGGTACTTTACACAACACTGCATAAAAGGTAAAGCAAACAACTCTTGCAAGAATGCTGAACGTGCACAATTCAAATTGTGTAAACCATTTTTTTAATTTTCACCTCTATGCAACATAAACAGTCTATTAAATACTTTAAAGTCTGCATGTGCTCAGTGGCGATCATGATCTCAGAGTAATTAGAAATCAAAAACAAGATTGAGCTCCGAGGCTAAATATTTTGCTGCTTATATTGTGAATAACTTAATAAAAGGTTGTTTCATTCAATTTTTGATTCAGAATAACCATTATGAGCATGACAAAAAAAATGCACCTAAAAAGTAACATGTAAAATTGATTTAAAGCATAACCTTGTTTTGATCAACATGGCATGATTATAGTTTTTAAAAAAAAATTCCGGTAGTAGTTATTCTTTCCAAGAAAATAAACAGCTTTTTGACTGGAGCCCTATGGGCGTGTTCCACTTCCTCTTAAATGGGTTAAGACATGTTTTATTACTTTCATCTCCTTTTAAATATAGTGTGACACAAATCTCTGTTTTACGAGATTCTTGCCTGAAGCGTCTTCACAGATCAACAAAAACAAAAAAAGCAATAAAATATTTAGTCAAAATTCCTTTTAATAATAGACCTTGTACAAAACAGTTCCCTTTAGCCAATAATCAATCATGATACATCTCTGGTTATAGTTTGTTATTGCAGTGTACAAGGAACAGGCTTGTCAGTACTGTATCTGCTTCCATATGTCAGGTTTCTAACTGATCACTGTGAGATTGTAGGCACTGGAGCATCCTTGGGATTGATCCCTTTGTTTAGAAGAACTCAATCGGGTCGTCGTGGGTCTTGTTGTGCTGCACGGCACTCAGCTCAACTGTCTCTCCGTGGCACGGGAGTTTTTTATAAACACGGACATGAACGTGTTCATCTCCACCAACGTGGACCTGAAAGGACAAACAAACCAAGATAGAATGTATTCACTGACATTAAAGAGTGTTAATATCCTCCAGTCCACCAGCTCCTGCAAATACTGAATTACTATACAGTAATAATTATCTACCAAATGATAACTTATGATTAAATGACAGCATTGTTTTTCTCCTATCAAACACTATTCCGTCCCAATTCCTTAGATGTGGTTTGGCTAAGTTTTTGGGACAGGCTAGCCCAAATTTTGGCTTGGAGAATCATGGTGAAATGCTTTTAATAGGGATTAAACTTACAGATACTCACATCAGGTTCATTCAAGAGTGAATTTCAACCATCTAAAACAACTTAAGCACAAAACATTCCAACTATTTGATTAAATATGTATTTTTAGCCCATCACTCTTCCAGGAGAAAACTGTTTTCTCACATAAACAATGTTCTTGTTGCGATGCAGACTTAAATATCCTACAGCTAATCAAATAAATATTTGAGATTTTTTTTGTTTTGTTTTGTATAATCTGTCTAAACCTGATATTCTCTTATCAGCCCCTAAAAACAAATCTAAACTTTGCTTTTATAACCACTTGTTTTATGCCTCTTTTCAAAAGTTACAGTGGTAACATTCATTCTCATGTCTGCTGTCATGGCAGATGTTTGTGGTGGGGTGTGACCCCGCAAAATGTGACCCGCAAATCTACCTGAGAGGTAAACGAAGACTCGGGTTCAGCTAGAATCCCACATTTAGATTTGTGACTACTGTATTACAGCAGCTAAATGGAAAAATGACTTAAGGACCATCATAAGAGCAACCTAACTGGAAATTGGATGCAGAATTAGATGGGATGTGGTGAATAAGGAGGAATACAAAGAAATCTAACTGTTGAACCTCAAAGCACTTTTTATGTGATTCACTTGTATCATGATAGTGTCATATAAGTGCTTTTGTTACTCTCTGATTATAATTATACAGTAATATTACCTTAACAAAGTAGTTGGTTCCGGCCACAACCTGGGTTTTGTACTTCTTGGCAGTGAAAACATTATAAGTCTTCCCTGTTTTCTGCTCCACCTGGCTCTTTACCTGAGAAGAAAGCAGTTAACAGAAGTCAACCAGGATGCGTTTAAATCCCGAGAAATTATAGTAACGAACACGATTTTACTCACTTTGTCGCAGATCTGCTGGACATCTTTATCGGCATCCTTCACGTCGGAAGTCCCTCCGCACATCGGCATTATGGCAAGTTTTAAATGTTACAAAACAACCGAGAAATACTTGAAAACTCACTGCGTTTGGGTTCTGGGAGGGGGTCGTTTAAATTCAGACAATCACATGATGTCAATGTCGGAGCGTACCAGTAGCTCACACTAGAAGGGGGGGACGGCTTTAAATTCTACTGAACGGAGTAAAAAAAGGACAACTAAAATGATTATGCCATGTTTATAAGTTATTTGTAGTCTGTAGTTTTTACTTTTTACACGTTAATCTTTGTAAACATTGTTTGTATGTAAGGCTTCTCCCTTTTATGTAAATTCCTTTCCGGCGTATGGTTCAGGCCGGAATGCGGAAGAGATTTATTTACTTTTTTCCTGGTGCTTGCCTGGGGAGTAACCCCTCGCTGCAGCCTGCAGGACGGGGCGGGGTCGTGCCCGACGGACGAGCCATACCATATGTGGAAGTAGCGCCATTGCACTCCGGAAATAAAGGGGGCGCTGTTTCAATGATCACTTACAAATTCCTTAAAGAAGCGGGTCAGCTGCTCAGCGGTGTTTCCAAGTACAGTACTGTAGAAGGTTGAAGAAGGGACACGTGAATGAAAATATTTTGAGGAATGATTCACAATGGAAACTTGGCAAAGTCAGCAGACCAAGTACACCTCGCTGCAGCAAACAGCGAGGGGTTACTCCAGCAGACGGTAATGATACTTTTTATAAGCATTTTTGTTATGTAGCAAATAAATATATTTATGTGAACTAGTAAAAATCGTAATTCCTTTAAGCTAAGATTGATGTTAGCATATGTAGCGTGCTGCATAGCGAAATCACGATCATAGTGCCTAAAAATAGATACCATTTTATAACTTTTAAAGTTCATTCTTTGTTTTCTTTCAGCAGATCCATGTATCTGTATGTAACATTCAAAAAGGGGAGATGTTACAACCTTATAGCAAAGATGACTCCTATAGATGTCCTCTTTGCTCCTACTCTGCTAAGGAGTCGTACAAGGTGGTGAACCATATTGCTAATACTGCTATGGTTCAACATAAAGGTTTGTAAAACACAATTTGATATTGCAAATACTGCTATGGTTCAACATAAAGGTTTTTAAAACACAATTTGATTAATACTAATGTTTGTGAAAGAGTTGTCAATTTTCTAATTTTGATGGTGTTTATTTGAATAGTTGTATGCAGTCCTAACTAATGTGAATTCTAAACCACCAAAGTTAAATCGAAATAAAATACTTTTTTCATTTTTAAAAAGTAAGGAGTAAGTAGGAAGTACACATAATTGAATTAAAATGTAAGGAGTAGAAGTAAAAAGTAGGCTGTAAAATAATTACTCCACTTAAGTAGAAATACCCAAAATTTCTACTCAAGTAAAGTAACAAAGTATTTGTACTTGGTTACTTGACACCTCTGACTGTTTCTGGCATAAATATGTGTACAAATTATGTATTTACTATTGTTAACGTTATTGATTTGATTTGGTTTGCAGAATTCTACATCTTCAGATGTGGTTTACCTTGTCACGGCGGCCCATCTCACTTTCATTGCCCATACTGTTTGTCAACACATGAGAAACGGGAGCGGTTTGTAAATCATTTAGTAAACCACACGATGACTTTAAGATCCCTGTCCAGCTGTGCAACAGCACAGCTACCTGTTCAGCCAGCTTCAACCAACATCCAGGCGGCCACAACTGCACCGCTACCTGTTCCATTTTCAAAGGCACACTTAAAGTCAAAAGACATTATTACATGTGAAATGTGCAGCTTGCCCTTGAAAAAAAGAAATCTTCGAGTTCATTTAAAAAGGAGGCACCAGAATAATTTGGTGCAGATTTCACAGAATCATCATTTAAGGAGTCAATGTGTGGATCCCAAAAAAGGTGTCTTTGCTGTTGAGAAATCATTTTACGGTCCATCAAACCCTATTCATGTTATAAAAAATACCTGGTCACAATTTCACAGATCAGAATGTGAGCTTGACAAGTGTACTGTTAATGCTCAGTTCGCCCAGCGGAGTGGGATTCTGCCTTTTGAGTGTGAACATATCCAGTCACTATCTTTTTGCCCCCGTGCCACAGACTTTGAAGAATATCTGTCTGAATCTACTCTTGATATACTGGTTGAGAACTTGTGGTTCAGCACGCAGCGAAAGGAAGACCTTTTAAAGAAACAACAGGAAGCCATTGCAAACAGTACACCATTGTCAGTTCTTCTTAGTGTCTGTGGAACAGAAACTACATTTCACGTCTCTGTTTTTGAACCTAAAACGTCATTTTTTAGTAGACTTGGTAGGGTGATCGTTACCCATGACAACAAGAAAAACACCTGGCATTGTCCCTGCACAGATGGGAAGAAGTCCTGTACACACAAGGCTACAGCAAAATGGCATCTGTTTGAGAAAATGCCAGACATGTTTAAAACTGCAAAAAGTCCAGAGGAGGATGTTATGTGTGGTGCTGCTCCTTTGAACTGTGATGAGGAAAGTGCATCAATCACTGATCCAGCAACTGAGAGGATGATCAAGTATTTGATGTCACACAAGAAAATACCCGCTGATCTTCCTGAAACACTTATCATCAGCAGCAGAGATGCCAAGTCTCTCAATGGGTTCCCCACACATCTCATTCCATCTGAGACGGAATGCACAGAATGTGAACAACACACCACTCTAAGTGATCCACAGCTGGTATCTGCAACAGCAAAGATATTGACTTCATCTGGTGTAGTTACAGGTTTGGAAGTTATGGTGTGATTACAAGTAAAATTAATAATTGTGACTTGCATTGTATCAACTTTAGGTGTTTATTAGATTATTATTTATTTGTATTCCCTTTTAGGCATATCAACATACAGGAAGACCTGTCCTAACTGTAACATGGTGTATCGATATCAAGACTGGCAAGATGGCATCCACAATTTTGATGATCATATGCTACTGTCAGTACATTTGTGCCTTTCACTGAGAAATGCACTGCAGGTTAGTTCTTGTTTTTAATTTGTTGTGTAAAATTTAAAGTTCATGTTTATAAAATTATAACAAATGCAAAGTTTAGAATTTTTCATGTTTGGTGTTTTTTAATGTCTAACTGTGATTGTGCAATTTTGCTCCTATTATTTCTGTAGACTCACACTGCTGTAAGCCGTATCATTGAAATGATAGAATACACCGAACGGGAGAGCTTTCCTAACAAGGAGCGGGTCCTGCACGCATATCTATCATTTGAGGGTCTGACTGATCATGACTACCTTTACGCATGTGTTTTATGTGGTTATCATCCAGCAGTAGTAGTCATGGACCTCCATAAGAAAGGTGTTTTCAGCATGCCTGGTAAGTATTTAGCTTTCAGATCTGTAGTGATGCTGTGATAGAAAATGTTCAAGTCATCTGAAATGAAAATTTACAAAAATATCTAATACTTTATTTGTTACATTTCTGAAGTTAGTGAAATACCAAACCCACCTAAAAACTACAATGGAGAAGTGAACGCTAAATCCTTTTGGGACTCTCTCACCATGGAAGTTATTAGTCGTGGGTTTTATCCACGTAAGTATGTGCCTATTTAAGGTTAAGCTTTGTAAACATTCTGTACAACAAACAATTAAGTCTCCAGTGTGTCCAGCAATGTGGAAGAAATGCCTTAAAGAAACTTTTGTGTGTCTTCATTGTTTCAGCTGGCTGCAAGAATCCTTTTGTTGTAAAACCTACATACCACAACTGGTCCCCCTGGATTGGTCCACAGACAAGACAATCTGACATTTTGTTAAACACAGAGACTGAAAAAATCCATGTGCCTGACTGGAGCAGTGATGTAGAACAGTATCTCACAGAAGAGCGGCTTGCGGACGAGGTTCTCAATCTAAAGGTATGTTCACATACAGAATTGTGTTCGTGTTTGAGCAGGTTACTTAACACATTAATACACATTTTCTGTTTTTTGAAAGCTACCTGAGATCAAGAAGCTGTGCAAGCAATGTGGTATTGACAACAGAGGTTCAAAGATGGACCTTGTGCTTCGTCTGCGTGACAAAATATCTTCCAGAGCTACCTACAACAAAGTCTTTGAAAAAGTCTGGGGTGCCTCTGGTAAGTGTCTGACAGCAAGTTATAACAGGCAAATATAATTAGTTACAATGTCACCAATAACAAAGTATTGCAACAGTCGTGCAGAGACACATTTCATCTATTATTACTATTTTTATTGTTATATATTTTTTAACCATATGTCTTTAATCTGTATTCCATAAAACACATGTTTTAACAATAAGATATGAAATGCATTGTTTACAGCTGAATTCAGTGCACAACAGGGAGCTAGCAGGTAAGCAAATTTGTTTAAGAAGAGTAACGCTAGTGTTTTGCATTTCAGGTGGGTGGGCTGTAATTACATGTCCTTGTGGAGTGATATATTCCGTGAAGTTCAACCTGAGAGCTGAGAGTCCAAGAGACTTTGCAGATCTGCTTCTTTCTTGGAAATTTTTTCCAAACATTATGGTGTACGACTACGCCAGGGGACTAGTACGTCACATGAACAAACGATGCCCTAAGGATGAACCATTTGCCGTCCACGAAGGTAGATTGCTGGATCACACAGCAGAAAACATCAGACAAGCTGCTAATAAAAAACTTCAAGTGAGCTTACCCTGGTTGAAGTACAAAAAAGAACCAGAAGAAGAGGGAGGACATCCTGTTACTGGCTCCTCTCAGCACTACTGTTTGAGTGATGTTTTCCACCAACACAACAGCAAAGATGACAGGGATATTTTGAGGCGGATTGAAATTGTTCCTGAACTTGTAGGAAGATTAAACAGCCAGTCTGCAGAGCAGCTCTTTTCAGGCATGAGAAAGAATAACTATTTCTTAAATATGCTCACCCCATCATCACATGTCTTTCTGCAAAGAAATATCTTGCACCACTACAATGTGAGGAAAAACACAAAAGCAAAACAAGACCGTCAGAAAGTAGCTGGGCCTCATGCAGCATTGGTTCTTGACCAAAATGGACGCATTGTGATGGGTAATACTCAACTGTATGTTCATAATGTCGTTTTTTTAGTAGCAGTGCGTGGCATTGAAGTGGTACCTGTATAATGTTTGAATTGTTTTTGTTCATAAAGGCTGTGATAAAAAAAAGCAAGAGGCCACCAGTTTGGAACCCGCCACCAGCTTGGAACCCACTGTCAATGAAGTCCATCCGTGTTCTCTGCAGTCCACACAGGTTTTGAGAAATCTTGAAACGATAGAGGCAAAGAAATCCTGCTGGGGAACAGACCTGACTGCCACAGAAAGAACTCTGGTAAATGTCAACTTGTACCTTGTATGTGTGTATGTGTATAAATATATATATATTAAATAAATGTGTAATTTTATTTTTTCTTCTCTTATCCTTAGCTTGGACAGATTTTAGATAAAACCAGAGATGTAGATGAATATGTTGCCTGCGTGGACAAAGACATCCTTACTCGAAGTGATATGTTCACTCTGGGGTTATGCGAAGACATTAATGGGCAGGTAATTTTCAAAGCATTACAAGCATGTGTTTTATGTACTTTGTTATGTAGTGAATTTATGAATTATTATTTTTCTTACAGATTCTGAACTCATGCCTGAAAGTTGTTGAGAAACTGTCTAATAACAAGGTTGGTAAATGAAGACAGTAGTTATTTATTCCATATTTCGTCATTAGACCAAAAAACATGCATGTTAGGCTGATTGGTGACTCTAAATTGACCCTAGGTGTGAGTGTGAGAGTGGATGGTTGTTTGGTGTGAGTGAGACAGGTCCCACTTGTAAATGAGTCCCCGTGACTCAACGAGGCTAGCCTGTATAAATAAAGGTTGAATGAATGAATGAATTAGGAGACACAACATATAGATGCAGACGAGTATAGTCTGTGCTCATGAGATGACGGCAATTTTTGTAAGCCTTCTTAATGGATGTTAAGTAAGCATAAAGTATTAAAAGACATACGAGAACTGTGAACAGGTGTAATTTTTTATTTTTTTTGTTCCCGTCTGTCCAGGGTGTTCAAGTTTTTGCAGGAAACAGTCATGTAGTCCAAACCTGGTTTCCACCTCTTTCAAAGGATCCAACACTACATCTCCCAGTGAACAATCTTTATCAATACACTATCTGCTTTGGCTGTCAGTTTTACGATAATATTTTCATTTTTTTTTTGTCAATTTCAGTCGCAGGCATCAAATCTGAATTGGATTCTGATTCCTGTATTGCGTCCTGGACATTGGACGCTATGTGTTAGTAACAATTTTATTGTATTATCAAGCTTTATTTTTATGCATTAGTTGGTAGACTTCATTTCAGTATTTCTTCCTCTGTAGTATTTTTCATCATCAGTCACACGTTTTTTCAGATTCTGAATCCTACACAAAGAGAGATTTTCTACCTGGACTCTATCTGTGGAACTGGCTTCAGAGATGAAAACCACATCGAAACATTAAGGTTTTATTAGAATGAGTTGGACAATGGCATGTGTTCCGAGTTCAGATGTCCGGGTCTGTTGGCCAGAGGATAAGGTTCAGCATTAATCTTACTTTAGGCTATGTGTAACAAAATACTTCAGTTACTTCATTAGTAACTGTGAAATTTATTTGTGGGTAACACTTATTCGCCCAAAATATCAAAATTTGTTATGCATCTTACTTTTCACATGGAATGGGTTAAAGCTGAGCCATCATGTTCTGTCTCACATCATTCTTTTATTGTTCGGTTATTTATTCATTTTTTTTTTTCAGTTATTAACATTGGCTATTAATACATTGAAAACTTTGCATTATTCCACATCAGAGGGGTCTGTCTTCATCTGGCTTCTGGACCATGGACAGAATTTGTTGCCAATGATGTCAAGGTGAGATGTTTGTAGGGGCAGGGATGTTAGGGAAAATAAGCATTTGTCCTTGAGGTACATGAATTGATAGTTATGTGTATTTTCTTGTTGGTTATAGTAATAAACAGTTTTTCATTTAAATTCCACAGGGATTGCCGAAACAAGGACTGTCCAACAACTGTGGAATGTTTGTAGTGATGGTAAGTTGCTTCCACTCAGCATATCCGTATTGTTTTGTGGGTTGTATACAAGTAATCACATTTTTCTTAACAGTATGCACTGTACTTTGTGATGGGAGCACCTTTTGATTTCACTGAGGTAAGGGCACACACAGGATTGAGTGCTTCATGGTTTGATGTTATGTCACAAAACTTTGACCTGTAATATCTGCAGATGGATATGATGACTATACGAAGGTGGTGGTGCATACTTATCTTGACAAACTTCCCTGTGAAGTAAGGACAATAATTGGCCTCTCTATGTGGCATTACATGAATGGTAGTATTTCTGTAAAGACTTCATTTGTGATTTTGAAAGATCTGGGGAACGGCTACGAAGAGAGAGAAAGAGGAAGAGAAATGATGAAATGGTTGAAGCCAGGAGAAAATGTAAGGTAAGATATAGTTTTGAAAAATGTAATTGTTAGTAAGTGTATTTGCCATGCACAGTTGCACTAAGTTTTTTGTTTGAAAGAAAATCATGATCCAACAATCAAGGATTGAATCAATTAGGTACTGGTCTTTATTTGAGGTTTTAAGAAACTATGTATAAATATGTATTTTGCCAGAGTCATTGTGCTGATGACCACACCTATGCACGAACAACCCAGCCAGATCTTGAGGTTGGTCACACCATCCATAATTAAGAATTGTCACTTGTACTTGTGAATTTCAGGTGTGTGTGTGTGTGTGTGTGTGTGTGTGTGTGTGTGTGTGTGTGTGTGTGTGTGTGTGTGTTGTTTTTTTGTGGTCTTCACTTTGCAGGTGCAACAAATGCCACCAATTTTACAGGTAAGATGAATTCTTATACATATACAGTAGTTGTTCATTCTTTGATGTTCTTACAATGCACAATTGGGGTGTTTTTCAGATGCCTTCGCATGTACTTGAGGCTGTGCTCCAAGAGGTGGTCCTAACAGAGGGAGATGTTGCTTACCTCACTTTGGCATTGACCTGCAAGCGGTTTCGATCTATTGTGTCTGATCCAGTTTTCAGGAAGAAGGCCCACTTTGCATGGCTGGATGGTAATGATGTTTTTACTTGTTTTCACTTAAAACATGAAATTACATTTTACCTACATTAAAATTATCATTTACAGGGGAGGTCAACTGGAGTAAATTCTCAGCATCTTACAGGGCAGAACACAGAAAACCCTTTGCTGTGATAACATGTTCTTCCTGCCAGAGAGTGTACAAAGACTGTGTGGGCTACACAGGAAATGGAAGACGAGGGGGGTACCTCCGCTACTACTCTGACGGTAAAGCTGGCCACTGCCTGGACTGTCAGTTATGAAATGTCTTTGGTTCGGTCCAGGCTCGAACCAGCAGACTGAGACAGCTCTGTTCATCAGGCAGTCAGGATGCTTAACACTCTGCCTGCTCTGCCCTTCCTCCCACTTGTACTGCCTTAATCACAAAAAAACTTTCACACATTACCACTCAACACAAAGTTTTTAACACTGGACTCTGTGTCATCAATACGGGTCAATCACTCAACTCACGGTCATGTGCTCATTCAGTTTTAGCCTGGTTGTAACCAGACCCTGTCCTTCACTTCGCTTCAGACAAGGGTCTGGAACCTCGCCATTGAAAAACGATTCTTGCTGGAGGCGTGGCCTCTGCTGAGGAACAAAACCATTGGATCTGATTTTACCCAATCAACGTTTGCCCGTGACGTATGTTGCGCGACGGCTGGAACCGGAAATTGCGTACGTTGTAAACAAACATCCACCGACCGAACAAAATGGCTGTAAATGAATGCTGTAGACTTTGCGAGACAAATTTAAGAATCGCCGGAGTTATAACAAACAGCAAAATAATATTTGACAGTAAGAATGTTGATAATATATCATCTCAGCTGTCCAAGCTAGGTTTAATAATTGAAAACACACCGCAACGTTCAAACCGTGTTTGCCGTAAATGCTGCAGTATAATCACGAGGCTACAACACGATACAGAGGTTTTGCAGCAATGGAAAGTCAAAGAGACAACAACGGTTGTCCAGAGCTGTCTGGAGAAAGATGCCTCTTGCTCTACTGACAAAAGAGACCGGGAGCCTACACCATCTAAAACACCAAGAGCAGTTAAGAAGTCCAGGAGATCAACCGACTTGCCAGTGCCAAAGAGAAGCAGTAAAACAGAGGTATGTAAATTACATAAGAAATTGTTCGTCAACATCTTTTACGCTTATTTTGAGATATTTTAGCAAATATTATCAGTTAAGGACTAATCAGTAGTCATAGACCATGGCAAAATGAATGTGTGATTGGTCGGTTATAAAGAGTACCAAAACTGACACCGAAATAAAATCATAAACATAATTGGCCCAATAAATAAATACACATGAAATTATTTATGAACATACATAGATGTATGTATGAACACACACACATTAACATCATTACTATACATTTTTCCATTTTTCTTATAGATGCATTTACCGGTATGCATCTTTAAATGTCTTTATAGCTTTATAATAAATTTCATTCAATAATTTTTATTTTGTTGTGTTGTTTTTTTATATTTTTGCCTCTTCTTTTTTTCCTTTAAGTTATTAATTTCTGCGTCATTATGCAGATGAGGAGGGTCTGTGTCCTAATGCATCAGTTTGGTTAGCATTACACTGAGTTTGAATAATGAGGCAGAAATACATGAGGTGGCATAGAAATAGTATATGTTAATTATACATATAAAGTTATAAATATATAATTTGTTGTAGCTATACAAATATAATAAATATGAAATGGTAATTGGAGCTTATTTATATAGCGCTTTCTAGCCCCCTGTGAGGGGCCCCAAAGCGCTTTACAATACCAGCCATCCACCCATTCATACACACATTCATACACCGGTAGCGGCAGACTGCCATGCAAGGCACCTTTCCAGTCCTATTGGTAGCAACTTGGGGTTAAGTGTTTTGCCCAGGGACACAACGATACATGGTGTGGGGAACCGGGATTCAAACCTCCAACCTTCCGATCGGGG
>JBBPBX010057762.1:0-10704 GCA_038048925.1 Garcialebias charrua
TCTCTGTTTACATTTATTAATACTGTTTACTTTTATTACTACTGCTTACATGTAATTACTACTGTTTACATTTACACTACTCTAATATCTACACCACTGCTGATACATATACAGTGTGCTCTGAACGGTCTTATTTAGGGATGCCCAATGTGCCTTACTGCATATGCCACTTTTTGCCTCTAACAACATCAACTACTACCTCATACATATACTGTGTACATTGACTCATACGCTGCTTTGCCACTTTGCAAATGTCAATGCTAGAAACCTTTAGTTTATTTTAGTTATACTTTTTATACTCTTTTTTTATACCACTATGAAAAAACTCAGGACAGTGTTAGTTTTACTATTTTTATGCTTATGTCTATTATTATATGTTTCAGTGTTTCAATGTTTAGATGTTTACTGTTGCACCGAGGGACTGAGAGAAACGCAATTTCGGTCCTGTGTATGTCCTGCACTGTACATATTGCAGATCTGACAATAAAGTTGACTTTGACTTTGACTTTGACAAAGTGTTGGAGGAAAAGGGCTCATGCCTGACTTGTCGTCCAACACTTGCCACCAGGAGGCGCTGTGCGATGAGGACATGCTGATGTGTTTCAATATGTCACCAAGGTGTCCTCACTTCCATCCAACTTTTTTTTTTGTCTGTTTCTGGTGTGTTTTACTGTGCAATGCATTTTTCCCTCTGCAGGAAGCTTTTTGTGAAGAGTCAGGCACGTTGGACCCCAAAGACCCCAACAGGCCCCGGTTCACCCTGCAGGAGCTGAGGGATGTCCTCCACGAGAGGAATGAGCTGAAGGCCAAAGTTTTTCTACTTCAGGAGGAGCTGGCATTCTACAAGAGGTACAAGAAGGTTCCAAGCAAAGCTGACATTACACAACAAGTGTTACATTTCACTGACTGGAACGTCACAAAGACCAGTAAAAAAAAAAAAAATCATTCCTAAAGTAAGAAGCAAAACCCCGTTTGTCCTCAAACCAACTGATGTGTTCTTCAGTTAACAGCTTGTTATATACGGTCTTTACAGGTAAGCAGTTTGAAAAAATTGATGAGTCGAAACAATTTGACCTTGGGAAATGTAAAGTAGACAACAAAAAAGGTTAAATGGTGTCACCTGGACCAGTTTCTTTAAGTGAGAAACGTTTTGTCTCCCATCCAGAGGACTTCCTCAGTCCATGGCCTCCCAACCAGCTCTGTCCCATAGGTAGCCTTCACTGCTGTGTTTCAAAGCAACGTCCTGTTGGAATCTCATAAGCTTTTAACACGTGCAGAGTCCTGAAATGATGACATAATGTTTATTCAGCTGGGCTCATCTGAAAAGTCTGTGGAATTCTACCGTGGAATTCCTCAGTAGAAGGTTTGGGAGGGTGAGAGCGTCAGGTTTACAAATCTTCTCAGGCGTGTTGAGATAAGACGGCCTGTCAAGGCCAGTCGGGGAGCCAAATGTCAGATAAACACGATTGTTTTGGGGACAGGCAGAACTTTAATGACATCTACCTTCAGTCTGTGTCAGTCCACTCACTTCAGAAATGTCCAAATTAAAATGACCATACCAATGGAACGTGCCTGAGAAAATCCCCGAGATCTAATCCATTCAACCAAAAGTCTGGATTCTCAAGACATGAACCAAGCATCATGTAAGGCAGGCAGCCTGACCAGGTCGATTTGCTGTCGACGTCTTCCTTGTTTGTTGATAGACCAGGAACCAGCCAAATCCAAAAAGCAGGAACCAGTTATCATAAATCCAATTAAATATGTGTCCTTCAGATCCACAGATGACAGCAGAGATAGACACATCATCAAGTCTTGAAGTCGATGAGATATCCAGCTGTGTGCATGCCAACAGGGCAAATCAGCTCGTCTACAGCCTGTCTTCTTTTTTTTCTGTTTTTAACTCTTTACTGTATTTAACTTTTTTCATTTTTACAATAACACAAATAACACGCTGAGCTAGGGGTACTGATACTTGGTAAAAAAAAAAGAAAAAAAAGAATGACAATAATACAAGATGTTGTACATAGTTACGCTTCCTTGATCTTGTAGGCCAGCCATTTAGACCAGCGTTTGTTGTAAGAGTGTCCTTTAATATGTAGAAGATGTGTCCGTTTTTCCATAGAGTGAATTTCCTCTATGACTTCCCACCAATTGTCCAGTTGGGGGGGAGGTTTCTTTAGCCAGTTCTGAGTAATAGCTTTTTTGCTTGCTATTGATAGGATCTTGAATAGATATTCATCTTCTTTTTGAAGCACTTCTTCAGTTATCTGTCCCAGCAGGAAAGTTCTGGGGTCCTTGGGGATGACATATCCCAAAATACTCCCGGTGGTTTGACAGACTCCATCCCAATAAGGTGCCAGCTTTGGGCAGGACCAAAATATATGAGTGTGATTGACATTTTAAAGGGTTTTAAGTCTGTATGTCTTATAAATTTATTGGGGGAGTAATTAATTGTCAAAACTTGTGTTTTTGTGATGTTTAGACTGTAGCCTGACAGTTGACCAAATTCAACTAGAGCTGACATGAATTTGGGGACTGTTATATTTGAGTTTAGGAGGTATGCGATTACATCATCTGCGAAAAGGCCAACTTTGTGTTCGGTATTTGCAAAACTAACACCCTTTTTCTCATCGTTCTCTCTAATGGCCTGAGCCAAGGGTTCAATGAAAATTGCAAAGAGTGTTGGACTTAGACAGCATCCCTGGCGGGTTCCTCTGTGTAGTTGGAAGCTATTCGTTAGATGCCCGTTAATTTTTATTCTGGCCCGTGGTTTATCATATAGTGATTGTATGCAGTTAACAAACTGATTATTAAAGCCCATACGTTCTAGTACCTTGTATAGAAAGGTCCAATTGACCCGGTCAAAAGCTTTTTCTGCATCTAGGCTAACTAGTGCAACGTTGAGATCCTGCTTTTTGGCTTGAGTTATTATATGTAATGTTCGTCTTATGCTGTCTTGAGTTTGTCGGCCTTTGATGAATCCCGTCTGATCTTCATGTATTAAATCTGGTAGGTAGTGCTCCATTCTCCTAGAAATTATTGATGTAAAAATTTTATAATCTACATTCAGAATTGAGATTGGGCGATATGATTCACAGTGTTCAACATTTTTCCCCTCTTTAGGGAGAACAGATACTACGGCCTCTCTCCAAGATGGTGGAATCTCTGCCCTACTCAAAGTCCAGTTAAAGGAGTCGAGTAGGGCAGGGGAAAGCTCCTTTCTGAACACTTTGTACCATTCATTTGGGTAACCGTCACAACCAGGACTTTTATTACTTTTCAAAGTCAAAGTCAACTTTATTGTCAGAACTGCAATATGTACAGGACATACACAGGACCGAAATTGCGTTTCTCTCAGTCCCTCGGTGCAACAGTAACCATCTAAACACTAAACACTAAAACATTTAATAAACATAAGCATAAAATAGTAAAAAAGTGTAACACTGTCCTGAGTTTTTTCATAATAGTATAAAAGTATGAAAATTTACACCAACACTGAAACACCAAACACCCCTAAAACACCAAACACCCAATGAACATAAGCATAAAATGAAATAATAAAAGTGTAATACTGTCCTGAGTTTAAAATGTCCAATGTCAAATGTCTAATTGTTGCATCCAATTCTTTCTGTGTAATGGGAGCGGATAGAACTTTGTTTTGGCTTAATCTGAGTGAAGGGAGGTCCAGAGCTGTCAGGAAATTATCAATAGCATTTATATTAGCTGGTTCTGGGGCAGAAAATAGTTTTTCAAAGTAATTTTCAAAGGTCTTATGTATTTTGTCCTCGTCGTAGGTTAAGTTACCAGTTGAGTCTCTAATTTTGGTAATTGAATGTTTCAATTGATGTTTACGAAGTTGTCTAGCTAAGATCCATGTAGCTTTTGGACCTGATTCGTAAAATGTTTGTTTGGAGAAACGTAATTTATTCTCAAGTTCCTCAAGTACCATATCGTTTATATTGTTTTTAGTTTTCGCTATTTGTTCGGATACTTCTCTGTTGTTAAGCTAGATTTATACTCGACGCATCGCGCAGCACGCGAGGGTGCGCGCGCCAAAAGTGACGCAATTTCACCGTCCCCGCCCCTGCGCGTAGGCCCCGCGCGTCGTCTTGGCGCGTGTCGTGCACCTCTGATTTTTTTGAAACTCCGCAAGCCTAGTGCGCGCGGTGGGCGCTACAGAATTGATTCGGGTGGGGACCTTCACGCCAGAGCCTGCAGCTGTCTGCACCGCTGTGGTCGTGGAGACGGCATCGCGACGCATGGAGGAATGTTTTTATGTGATACAAATGTATTAAATTCACCTTCTTCATCTCTGAGCTGGACTTTTCTTTTGTTGTTTTGCCAAAAGTCACGTGATCGCTTCCTCCTCGCTGACTCCATGCATTAAAACCGCAAGACACAAAAACTGTTGTTCTTATTATTCAGCACGCGAGCGGAGCATTTTTTTGTTGTTGTGTGATTTCAAACAGTTCTTCTTCTACGGTAGATTTCTTCTTCTACCCTTTCTTGCAACATATGCACAGGTTTTAGAGGCTACTGCCACCTGCTGGCCCGTAAAAGAACAGCACTTTGCCATGCTCCGCCGTGCGTCAACCATAAACACAGCGGCGAAACTCTAAACGCAGAAGCCGCACGGCTCAGTGCGCGCGCAGTTGCGGCAGAGGGCCAGCGGACCAAAGCGCGAGTATAACTCAGCCTTTAGACATTGTTGTTTTAGTTCTAGTTTCCTCAATGTGTTTTGCAGTTCCTCGTATTTTAATCTTTTTATTTTTTTAAGATAGGCTGTTCTTGAAATTAGTCTCCCTCTCATTACTGCCTTGACTGTGTCCCAGACCATGGTGGGGTTTACTTGCCCATCATTAATATCTTTTATGCATTCCTTTATTTCATTTCTAATCTCCTTTGTTATGGTTTCATTATTAAGGATACCTACATTTAGGCGCCATATTGTTGTTTTAGGTCTATTGGATAGGCTGATGGATAGATAAATAACATTGTGGTCAGAGATATCAGACGTTCCAATTAAGCATTCCTTCACTTTAGATCTATCTATGGTGTTCATCAGGAACAGGTCGATCCTAGAGTGAACTTTGTGTGTAGAGGAGTAGTGAGTGTATTCTCTTTCCTTTATATGGAGGTCCCTCCAGACATCAAACATTCCCATCTCCCTGATCAGAATATTTAGATCTTTTGACCTACCAGTTTTTTGCTTTTTATTGCTTGTTGTATCTAGAGTATAATTAGGGATTGTGTTCCAGTCACCGGCNAACTCTAAACGCAGAAGCCGCACGGCTCAGTGCGCGCGCAGAGGGCGAAGTATAACTCAGCGTTTAGACATTGTTGTTTTAGTTCTAGTTTCCTCAATGTGTTTTGCAGTTCCTCGTATTTTAATCTTTTTATTTTTTTAAGATAGGCTGTTCTTGAAATTAGTCTCCCTCTCATTACTGCCTTGACTGTGTCCCAGACCATGGTGGGGTTTACTTGCCCATCATTAATATCTTTTATGCATTCCTTTATTTCATTTCTAATCTCCTTTGTTATGGTTTCATTATTAAGGATACCTACATTTAGGCGCCATATTGTTGTTTTAGGTCTACGTATTGGATAGGCTGATGGATAGATAAATAACATTGTGGTCAGAGATATCAGACATTCCAATTAAGCATTCCTTCACTTTAGTTCTATCTATGGTGTTCATCAGGAACAGGTCGATCCTAGAGTGAACTTTGTGTGTAGAGGAGTAGTGAGTGTATTCTCTTTCCTTTATATGGAGGTCCTTCCAGACATCAAACATTCCCATCTCCCTGATCAGAATATTTAGATCTTTTGACCTACTAGTTTTTTTGCTTCTTATTGCTTGTTGTATCTAGAGTATAATTAGGGATTGTGTTCCAGTCACCGGCACTAATAAGAACTCCTTCACTAAAAGATATAATGGTGTCAAAGAGCGTTTTTAAGAAGGTTCTGTCACTCTCTGGTGGTACATATACATTAACAATCGTAACACTGACATTATCAATCCTTCCCTTTATAATAACAAACCTACCCTCTTCGTCACCCTTCTCAGATATCAGTTCAAAGTTCAGTGAGTTAGAAATTAGGGTGAGAACCCCCCTCTTTCTACTATTTCTACAAGAGCTATAAAATGTGTTTGAGTAACCAAATGATTTGAACTTATCATGTTCTTGTTTAGACATATGTGTCTCTTGTAAAGAGCAATTTTTACCCCATCTTTTTTCAGCTTAGCTAAGACCCTTTTTCTTTTCACTGGACTACTCAGTCCATTTACATTCAAGGATGCGACTTTTAGATTATATGACATTAATGTAAAGAGTTACCTTGACTGATTTGACCCTGAGCCCAGAACACGAACTGTAATAAAAACAAAAGAAACACAAATAGAACAACAAAAAGAACACAAATAGATTACAAAACAATAACTGACTTCCAAGGTGAGACGAGACTCGCTCTTCTCACTCGTGACCCCGTTGGCAAGTCGAGGGTTAAACCTCTCAGGCTGAGAGGGCCCAAAAAGGACAGTGAAAGCGTCTTTAGGAAAAAACACGTCCATCCTATTAGTCCAACGTTAAAAAAAAAAAACAGTGTCCTCTCCCACGAAGTAATAAATCAGAGCCTACTCACAGTAATGATGGGTTGTGTCTTGTTGTTTTGCTTATTTTCACTGGGACATGCTCCTTTGGAAATCCTGCAGCTTGCTCCTCGCTCTCTGCGCCACTCCTGCACCGCTGTTACTCGCTGGTTGCCAGTCCAGCAGCTCCTGGAGACGCGCCTCCGCTCCAGTGTTGACATCAGCTGCAGCCGGTTCCTCCACCTGGATTCCACGATTCTTTATCTCGTTGTAGACTTCCCGAGCGCTGGAATATGTGCGCGCTCCCGATTCCCAGTGGATCCTCATGTTGGTAAACGGTGTTTGAAAGCGGTTGCCTTTTGCTTTGAGCACTTTCTTGATAGCAATATATTCTTTGCGCTTTTTCACTATCTCAGGTGCATAATCATGGTCGAAGTAAATATTTGAAGCACCCACCTGGAGTTTGCCTTTTTTCCACACTTCTCTTAAAATCTTTTCTTTTGTGGAAAATTCCAGAAAGTTGACGATGAAAGCCCTCGGTGGTGAGTTGGGTGGGGGTTTATTTGTCAGAGTGCGGTGAGCACGTTGTATTTTTAAATCAAAGTCCTCTGGTAGCTGTAACTGGGTTCTCAGGAGTGTCTCAATATACTGTGTAGCCGAGTCCCCCTCCTGCCCCTCTGGCACACCAAAGACACGCAGGTTGTTTCTTCTGGAGCGGGACTCTAAATCAAGCACTTTAAGCTGCGTTTTTCTCTGTTGTTCGAGGCAGAGGCACAGCGCCTCGGTCGCTTCTTTAGCCCAATTCTCCACTTGGTGGATGCGGGTCTCCGCCTCGTCAACCCGCACTGCACCTCGGTGGAAATATTATCCAGCTTACCGTTGATTTCATGTCCCTGTTGGTTGAAGTTATGTTGTAATTTTTCATTGTCCCCCTTCAGAACGGTCTTCAATTCACCAATAGCCTTGAGTATTCCTTCTGAGTCCGTGCTCGCTTCGGTGCTTGTAGCTTCCACGTTAGCCGCGCTGTCGCTAGCTTGGTTCGAGCGTGTGTTAGCTTTAGGTCTCATCAGCAACAACGATGAGACGGACTACAGGAACGAGGTGAGCCGCTTGGCCTTGTGGTGCGGACACAACAATCTCACTCTCAACGTGGAGAAGACAAAGGAGATTGTCGTGGACTTCAGGAAGAGGGATGCACAACATGCCCCTCTGACCATCAACAGCACCGCAGTGGAGAGAGTGGACAGCACCAAGTTCCTGGGAGTGCACGTCTCGAAGGACCTGTCCTGGAGCAGGAACACTGCAGCACTGGCCAAGAAGGCTCACCAGCGCCTCTACTTTCTCCGCAAGCTGAAAAGGGCTGGAGCTTCAACCCCCATCATGTGCACCTTCTACAGGGGTGCCATAGAAAGTGTCCTGACCAGCTGCATCACGGTGTGGTTTGGTGCATGCACTGCATCATGCCGCAAGAGCCTCCAGCGCATCGTGAAAGCAGCTGAGAAGATCGTCGGCACCTCCTTGCCCTCACTGCAGGACTTACACAGCAAACGCCTCACTCGGAAAGCCCACTGCATGGCAGGTGATCCCACACACCCACTACACAGCCGCTTTAGACTGCTGCCATCAGGGAGGAGACTGAGGAGTCTCCAGGCTCGAACCAGCAGACTGAGAGACAGCTCTGTTCATCAGGCAGTCAGAATGCTAAACACTCTGCCTGCTCTGCCTCCCCTCCCATTTGAACTGCCTTAACACAAAAAACTTTCTCACACATTACCACTCAACACAAAGTTTTTAACACTGGACTCTGTGTCATCAAACGGGTTATTCACTAAACTCTCGGTCATGTGCTCATTCAGTTTGCACTACTTCTCATATTTGCACTAATGTTTGTATTACATTACTGCCTATAGTCATACTACTGTTTACATTCACTGTTTACATTTATTAATACGGTTTACATTTATTACTACTGCTTTACATTTATTACTACTGTTTACATTTACACTACTTTTATCTACACTACTGCAGATACATATACAGCATTCTCTGACTAGCCTTATCTAAGGATGCCAAATGTGCCTTATGTGCCTCACTGCATATGCCACTTTGCCTCTATACCAACATCAACTACCTCATACATATACTGTGTACATTAACTTATATGCTGCTGTGCCACTCTTTGCAAATGTCAATGCTAGAACCTTCAGTTTATTTTATAGATATACTTTTTATACTACTATGCAAAAACTCAGGACAGTATTACACTTTTATTATTTCATTTTATGCTTATGTTCATTGGGTGTTTGGTGTTTCAGTGTTGGTGTAAATTTTCATACTTTTATACTATTATGAAAAAACTCAGGACAGTGTTACACTTTTACTATTTTATGCTTATGTTTATTAAATGTTTTAGTGTTTAGTGTTTAGATGGTTACTGTTGCACCGAGGGACTGAGAGAAACGCAATTTCGGTCCTGTGTATGTCCTGTACATATTGCAGTTCTGACAATAAAGTTGACTTTGACTTTGACTTTAGCCACCGGGGCGTTTTTATCCAGAGTTTTGGGCATCTTTACCAACTTTTTATGGCTCGACGTGTTGATCCTCCCGCTCCTAGATTATTTTGTCAAAATAATATTCCTATTAACGACTTCTGAGCGGGGGTTTAGATATTAGCGTGGGAGCGGTGCTCCGGTGCGACCGTATACTCCATTTGCTTCCGGCGGAAGTCCAGCCTGTCTTCTTTTTGAAGAAATGTTATCAGTTGTGTTGAGGAACCAACTGACCAAATTGAAGTCCATAGTTATGATTCAGAAGATTTTGAAGAAGAGAGGCTCGTAGACAGTTTCACAGACAAGGCAAAGCAAAAGCAAAGAGGAGACCGAGAGGAGACGTCCGCCCTTGAGAAGAGCCAAGTGTTGAATTGTATTATATAGAAAGGAGCTGTATAAGTACAGTCTATTCACCATTTACTCACTTTTCTTGAAGCCTTTAGAAATTTCAATCACCTCTATTACACACACAATCAAGCTAGCCCCCAAACAATTTTCAATTTAAGAAGCAGATATTTTTATTTTAACAAACTGTAGTTGATGGTGAATCAATGAACGCCTGCAGTTCAACAACAGAAGAGTTCATTCCTTTGATCGGCGTGACGTCACGGTTTTTACAAGCTGACTCTGCGATAACTTGCAGACAGTTCAAATAAATAAACTGTGAAAAAGTGAACATGTTTGAGGGTTATGTTGTGTGGCCGTGACAGTTCGGGTTGTTTCAAGATGTTTGTGTGTTACAGACACGTTGATGATGATCTCTGTCTTTGCAGTGATGAAGCCGAGGATGAAGCTCTATCTCCGTCTCCCTCCCTTGAACTGAAGACTCACTCCAGATCTTCTGCTCATCCAGAGTCAGGAATCAAACGCCTGTACGTTTTCCACCGTACTTCTCGTTTATGGCACAGCACATTCACATGACACTGTTCAAACTAGTATCAGAGTGTACATGTACAACAGCTGTGGAAGCAGGTGGAAGGTAAGTAACGCTGAGGTAGAAACGTTACAAACACCCAGGTCATACTGATTTAAATACGTGGGGGACAGAGAACGGTAACGTTCTGCAGCAGCCAGAGTTTAAAGTGTCAGTACCATGAAATTGTATAAATGTGGATATTCATAATTACAGTCATGAAAGATTATTTGAAGGCTGGCTGGGTTTTGGAAAGACACCGTTTGGTCTGGAACCTTCTAGTGATGCGTGCTGTTCTATTTCATCCCTCTTGACTGCCAGAGGCGGTGCTTTCAAGCATGAATTAGCATTCTTGCGCATGCGCAGGGCGAGTACAAATGACAACAACGTCACCCCGTGACCTGTCGGGGACCCGCGTGACTCTATATAGGCACTTCGCACCCAGGACCCAGTCCCTTCATTCTTCTCGCGCGCAGGTTTGTATGTTGAGTACAGCGTGTGGTCGTTTGAAGCTGGTTGCTTCGGTGTGTACCACACTGCTTTCCAGAAAACTGCTTGTTGCTAGTAGCCACGTGACCAACTTTGGTAGGAGTTGCGGGTAAGTCTCGCCCTCCAGGGCTGCACGAGCTGTTTTCATCTTTACCGGTTCTA
>JBBPBX010057763.1:4558-22317 GCA_038048925.1 Garcialebias charrua
AAACAAAAAATCTGTAGAAACGTTTCGTCTTTCGTCCGAAAGACTTCCTCAGTTTTTTTTGCTTTGTTTTGTTTTGTTTTTTGAATGTCCAGAGGACCAGACTTAGCTTTTTTAGATGTGTCTTTCTAACCACATGTAATGTGATTTCAAATTGTTTAAAAAATACTGGAAACCTCTAGGTTTAATATTTGACATGTGTTATAGTTGGATGTGGTTTATCATGTGAAATCTTCATCTTGTGTTGTCAAATTAGGTAGTTATACCTCTCTCTTAAATGAAGAATAGCTCAAAGATATTTATATGTGACATAAAGTGATTAAATCTTTTTTTTTTTGTTGCAGTAAAAACATGAATTAGCTCTTTGAACAACCTCAGTTTAGAGAAATATTTTATTTTTGACTGGATTCATGACATAAAGTCTAATCAAAGCATGAACAAGACCAAAATAGATTCCAGATATTTAAAAATGGTTAGATTAGAGTTGTTTTAAGACCGATCTTGCTGTTAGCTTTTAAATCTTGTCCTAAATTATCTTGTTCCTTTAAAAAAAAGAGTTTGATCAAAGAGCAATTTACAAAGAGTAAAAATATTTTCATAGCTTTTCCACAGAATCTCTCTTTAAAAGATTTGAACTATCACTTTAATTATATCCATCCATCCACCCATCCATTTGCTTTACTCTCTTCTTATTTACAAGGGTCACAGGTGCCCATATCCAACAGTCGCTGTGCAAGAGGCGGGGGACACCCTGGTCAAGTCTCCAGTTCATCACAGGGACAGAGACAAACGAGACAAATGACCATTCACGCTCACTAGGGTCAATTTTGAATCACCAATCAGTCTAACATGCATGTTTTTGGTCTGTGAGTGGAAACTGGAGAGCCCGGAGAAAACCCACGCATGCACAGAGAGAACATGCAAAACACCAAAAGGCCCCCAACTGGGATTCAATCTAGCAACTTTCTCACCGAGAGGCAAGTCTACCAAAGAGAGATAGCGTGTGTCTGCTTCATGTTAGACATGCAAAGCTGTTGAACGCCTTGTCACGCTCCTGCTTTCAAGCATCTTGAGGTACGCATGCTAAATAAGCACAACAAATTCAGGACAGGAGGTTGGATGTGCAGGTGAGCATATGTGTGTCATGAGTGCATGAACAGAACTGGGGAACATCCGGCACTTTGAACTCAATGAGTAAAACAGATCCTCGCATCATGTCTGGAGTGGAAAAGGTCAGAATGATCAGCTAGAGTTCAGATGCACAGTGGAAAACAAATCCAGCAGAGCAACAATTCAGCTCTGTCAGGGGCTGGAATGAGCTAATGATGAAAAACAGCAACCTGTTGAATGACCTCAGCTGTGAAATAAAATGGTGTTTACAAAATGGGTCTCAGATGCCCACATCTCATCGTTAGAGATAACTTAGTGATTACTCCGCACTAATCTAGATGTCTACTAAATGTTTATAGTTGCGGTGTTTGTTGGGTTTATGAGAGTATTTAGCTTTACACTGAGATTTTTTTTTTCCCAGCCACTGGATAATTTTATTTTAGCTTTTGAATGCATTGAAATGAACTTGTATGGTAGCTGCTAAATGTTAAACTATCAAATGTGACAGTATTTTTGCAAACCACTTACTAACTCAGTCCTATTTTCATGTGGCTCAGTATGCATGTAGATAGGAGTGGTGGAGCAGAGGTTAGAAAAGGTGAGCCTGCGATCGGCAGGTCGCTGGTTCATCTCCCCAGACTGACAACATCAAAATGCGGGTGGAATAGGTGAAATACCCCCACCTGCCTCCACCATCATTTGCCCCACTCTGAGCCCTTGTGCAAGGCCCTTAACCCCCACCATCAGCTCCCCCGGGTGCCCCAGATGGCAGCTCTCTGCTCCACACAAAGGGCTGTGGTAGCTTGGTGGTCTGTGTTTGCATCAGGAAGGGTATCCGGCGTAAAAACAATTGCAAATCTGTGCAAATTAGTTCGCTGTGGCGACCCCTGAAGAAGGGAGCAGCTGAAAGAAGAAAAAAATATATATACATGTAGATCAGCAAAATATAAACATTTATACTAATAGATGTATATAAATGTTTTGATTTGTGAAGCATGCCTAGTTCAGGTATAGGTGTGTGTGATGGCATTTCTAAGTGGAAAGATAGTGTTATCTGGCAGTTGCAGAGCACCGTGCAGACAATCACACTTTAGACCTTTTCACAAGTCAGAACTGAGATGCCTTCCAGTCTTATTGACATGATTTGTGGAAAATAAAAATAAAACTGAGGCAGAATGGTGAAGTAAAGGCAGCCTGCTGTTGTTACACCTTCAAACCATCAAGCGAGGTACAGTAGTATCATTGCTGTAATGGTTGATTTATGGAAGTGGGAGACTGGCCGCTTCATGGATCAACAAGGTGATGCAGGGATGACAGACAGTCTGTGTTACTATCCCAAGATGGTTTAGAGGCAGGGCAGCCGGCTCAGGACCGGAAGGTCCCGAGTTCGATCCCGGTCACGGCATACCTCGTTGTGTCCCTGGGCAAGACACTTAACCCCGAGTTGCTCCCGGTAGGACTGGAAGCGCCTTGCATGGCAGGCTACCGCTACCGGTGTATGAATGTGTGTATGAATGGGTGGATGGCTGGTACTGTGAAGCGCTTTGGGGCCTCTCATAGGGAGCTGGAAAGCGCTATATATGTAAGCTCCATTTACCATTTACTATTCGACTGCAGAATTTGGGAAGTTTGGCATGACCAACATGACCTGACAGAGCAGGGTGTCCAACATGCATTTTAAGTGTCTGTGTCTCTTGATTCTGTGAAGCAGCTTCATTATTGAATGTGCACGTCTTTGCAGGACATTGGTACCCAGTAACTTGAGTGATTTATGAATGGTTAGAAGTAGTCTATGGGTGGGTGCAGCTTTTCAGCCATATTGTGGAAATGTATTGTGCCTGACGACCATATTGTGGTTGTTAGACACTGATGATGTCATGTAGATGCATCAGGCAGCATTGCCAGCACTTAATGCAGTCTGATAGGAGTTACATTGTAGTTTTACATGTGGTGCAAGTACCTGGTATGTGGAGTGTTGCTGCAGTGGCCCTGTGTTGGACCCAGTTGACACATGAGGGTATCTACTAATGTTGTGAAGGTTCCAGACACCCAAGACGAACCACACTAAATGCTCCCACAGACTCAGGCATTCTGTGAGTCACGCGGACGCTGTGCACGTGGTCCGCAGATGGCTGAGAGTTCATACTGGAGCGTATACCCTGATGGGCTGCAGTCAGCTCTGCAGGCAAGGGGAAAGGGGCGTTTACCTTCGGGACAAATTGAGGTTGCCGATTGGTCATTTGCTGACACGCCTACTGGATTGATTGACAAGTCCCCCAGCAAAATTTATTTATTTTTTAAATAAAATAAAATTAAAATAAACGAATACAAGAGCTGGCAGCAATCGGCAGCGGTGCTCTGTGTTGTTAATAAAAGTTCTAAACAAATAAATCTAAAAAACAGGGAGTGTTGGTCCTGGAGCCCACACATCAGATCAGCCCACCAGGTCTCCAGATCCTCCTGCAGCCACGCCTAAACTGATTTTAATTCTCTCGTAACAAATTCCTTCATTTCTCACAAAAAAAATCTGTAGTTGTGGACAGATCTTGGACAACTTGTCTTTGGACCAGTGCAGCCTTTGCACTACCTTGAATTGAATTACAGCATGTCTCAGACAGATTGAAGAAGAGTAAATATTTTAATGATCCTTCTCCAGATTGAGTCTGATATGGATTCCTCAAAGTTTAATCCCATTTCAATTTAAGGAAGTCCAAACTAGACTCATGGTATGAACCGAGCAGTGTACTATAAATCTTGCTTACCCGGAATTTACACTACATGCGTTCCGGCTCCGCCCCGCTCCGCAGGTCGCAGCTGAGCGTCTCAAAGTTTACACTACCTCCGCTCAGCTCAGGTCCGCCTGGATGCGCTGCTCCGAGACGCATGTGCGGGAATTGCGAGATTGCGCGATAAATCAAGTGATAAATAAGTAAGTCAGAACAAAACAATTCATTCGGTGGAAGAAGGAGAACAACAGTAGAGACTGCTGCCTTGATCTTCTCTCGTAAATGAGCGACAGGACATGGTTTGAGCAACAGGAAGTGATGTATTACATTTCAGAATAAAATACTTTATTTATTTATTTATTTCTTGTATTGCGTTTGTAGGCGTAGTCATAAATGATAGTTTGACAGCATTTTTGTACAAATAAATCCGTATAGAGCTAGGATTAGTCCGCCCGTGGTGATTTTATTTTGTAAATACGGAAGTTGTGCTCGTTCCTTTTCCTGTTGGTGCGACGTAATCTTTGAAAGTTGACTCCGGCACAGCTCCGGCGTCCGGCAGAAATAGGATCGGATCTAATTTTGACGGACTGCCGTCCGCTCGCCGCCGCCGTGCGGAGCCAGTGTAAACTCTCTCATTGATTATAATGGGTGCGTATTTGCTGCGGAGGTCGGACCGGAGCGGACGCGGAGCCGGAACGCATGTAGTGTAAATTGGGGGTTAGGGCCNAAATTATATCTGTTTCTAAATAAATGCTCTGCGTGTTACACTATTTATTATAACCTCCAGTAAGGCTGAATGAATCCGTTCCTGTTAAATTTATTTTTGGCACAACTTTGCGCGTGCTTTATTTCACTGCGTCATGTGGATGTAATACTTGTTAATCGTGTGTTTGGAGGGAATATTAATCATTTTCACATCATGAACAGTTAATAATAATAATAATATTAATAATAATTATGAATTCAATTTATAACGCACTTTTCATTAATGGAAATCTCAAAGTGCTACAAGGTGCAACATATTTGAATGTCAATAAGACAAATAATAAAACAATTAAAATCAACAACAGTATCAACTAAGATCAAAAGTAGAATCATGAGGAGTAAAGTATGCTCGGTTGAAAAGAAAGGTCTTCAAGCCGCTCTTAAAGTCAACCACAGATTGTGGGGCTTCAGTTTCACAGCGGCACCTGTAAGTGTCGCCAAAGGAAATATAACCACAGAAACGTGCGTACGCAAGCAGGGGAGCATCCGTGAATTTGTACGTGAATGCGCAGGTATTCCCGTTCATATCAGATTTGATACATACGCCACTTTGCGTGGAAAGTGACGTGCGCAATGTTTTTGTGCGCACGCATGGTTGATACATGAGGCCCCAGATCTTTTTGCTTATTTCAATCCAAAAAAAAACTAATTTTAAGTTGTTTTAAACTTGTTTTCAGAGTAGACTTTTCTCCAGTGTACTACTTTTGAGCATCAGAATCTTATTATAAGACAAGAAAAGCTCACAATTGTAGTAAAATATTGCTCAAAACTAGATTTTTGTAGCTAGTTTCAAGATTCCGCATATCTTGTTTGACTTGAACAAAATGTCTTATTTTAAGAATCTTGTCAAGTGAATTTTCACTTGTTCCATTGGCAGATTTTTTTGCTTATTTCAAGCAAAAAAATCTTATTTTACATTTTTTTTTTCTTATTTTTAGAGGGGCATTTTTTCCAGTGTGAGAGTTCATACTGGAGCATATACCCTGATGGGCTGCAGTCAGCTCTGCAGGCAAGGGGAAAGGGGCGTTTACCTTCGGGACAAATTGAGGTTGCCGATTGGTCATTTGCTGACACGCCTACTGGATTGATTGACAAGTCCCCCAGCAAAATTTATTTATTTTTTAAATTAAATAAAATTAAAATAAACGAATACAAGAGCTGGCAGCAATCGGCAGCGGTGCTCTGTGTTGTTAATAAAAGTTCTAAACAAATAAATCTAAAAAACAGGGAGTGTTGGTCCTGGAGCCCACACATCAGATCAGCCCACCAGGTCTCCAGATCCTCCTGCAGCCACGCCTAAACTGATTTTAATACTCTCGCAACAAATTCCTTCATTTCTCACAATTTCAGTCATGGCAACAACAGACAAGGAGGAAGAAATTGCTTGCCTCTTGGCAAAAAACAACAAAAGAAACGGCCATTAAACCAGATGAGGGATGAAGAAGGGGAATTTAATACATTGGTGTCACATAGAAAACAGTCTGTCGCCCGGCAGTTTATTGTGCGACACCGAGTGCACGTGGGCGGTCATAAAAATAGATCTTTGCACAGACATGCCTTGCGGGCGTCCGCTTCGTGTCTAATCCAGTACGCGCGGACCTCCGTGGACTGAGGTTCACCTGAGTACAGTACATGTATGTGTGAGCCAAAGTGTGGATTGTCATATTATGCATTAGGAACCCAAATGTTATCTGTGGTTACCATTTGGAAAAAAGTTACTATTGGTAGATATCTTAAGTACCCATACCCGATTTCTACAACTGGCATCAGCTGAACTATGAGTTCACTGTCATATGTGCACGCTGCCAAGACCCACAACAGAGATTCCTGCATTAAACCCTCTAAAACCGCCAGTGTCTCCGCCGACACTTTTTCCACACGTTTTCCCAAGCTATTTTTAGATTACCGTAACTCTGCAACCGTTTGTGCTATCAGAAAAATTCAAACGGTGTTTGAAAGAAAAAAAGTGTGCTTTTAGGCTGTTTTTTGCTGGTATTATTGTAATCACCCTCCCTTAGCTGCACGCGCCTGGGAAAGCGAGTCTTTTGCCTTCAGCACAAACAGAGTGCAGCTTGAGCAGGAACAAACATGAGCAGCAGAGCAGAGATTCAGCAAAACAAATGTATTTCAAGGAATAAAAAGACAATAAGGAGATTCCTGGATGATTTAAATTTGGAGAAGTTTATTTTTGTTCTTCTGAAGAAAAAGCTGAAAAAACATTTGATCTAACAATCTAATAACTTTTTGAATTTGATTTCTGAATGAATGAGGGCTGTTACTTTGTGGATAATAGTTTTATACTGGGTACATATAATATGATATAGTTTTATTTTATTTTTTATATTTTATTTTGTTTTTGAAATAGTATATCAAGTCTATAAGATATAATATTCATCAGTTTGTACTTTGTTTGTGTAGAAGATAATGAGAAATGTAGGGAGGGGAAATTCGCCTGTAAATAATTTGAATTGTTAGTCTGTTTCTTATTTGTAAAAATAAGTGAGAATAAAAAAAACATTGTAAATATGTTCTATAGTGTTGAAATTGTTAATTTGTGATGCAAAATCTGTACTTCATGTTCAAATGCAGTGTTTTATTTGCATAAAATCTCTAAAATCTAATTTCGCTTATTGTTTTTTCTTGATGTTAAACAGTTTTAATAGTTGTTTTTTGTAACAAGTATAATGTAAAATAATGCCAGATATTGAAAGATCTAAATATTCTGAACAAATGTGCTGAAGCACTTGTCCATAGAACATTTTCTTCATATTTTCTAGTGAAAAACAAGTAAAAAATGCCAGGCGGAAATTTGAGGCTTACACTATAACTGGAAGGCATGAAATGGTAATGATTGGAGTCAAATCATGTTCAGCAACGAATATCAGTTCTGCAATACCATGGATGACCATCATGTGTGTGGTGACACAGAGGTAATAAAACCAATTCTGCAGTGGTGTGGAGAGATATACCAATGTTATGCTTTATGATGTAAGAAGTCAGAGGATATAACTTCAGGTTACCTCTGGCAGGGATTCAAAGGACCCTGAAAGCACAGCATGAGCTACATCATATGTCTGTACTACACCTCCAAAGACAGCACATGCTTAGTCTTTAAAAAAAACAATGCTCATTAATATACAGTCTGCATGTTTATTGACTGCTTGCATCATGTTGAGGTCCTCTTGTGTCCAACCAGGTGCCTCTATCTTTCTCAGTCAAACATGCTTTGCGTGCCGCCGCTGTGGCCAGTGCCGGATTTATGCAGGGGCTTACAGGGGCTTGAGCCCAGGGCCCCGGAATTTTAGGGGCCCCCAGAGCCTCCGGACCCGCCCCCTAAGTTTTTTTTTGTGCACGGATAGTCTCAAACACGTTGTCTCACAAAGGAGAAAACTGTTCTTGTTAGGTTTTATGTAAAACTGGATGATTTTATCTTTTATTCGCTTCAGCGCGGCCGGTCCCCTCCCGCTGCCGGCGGGGGAGGGAGGGGGTGTGTGCGGCCGGTCCCCTCCCGCTGCCGGGGGGGGGGGTGCGCGCAGCCGGTCCCCCACCCACCGCTGGTGATAAGGAAGAGAAAGTGGAGGTGGAGGTGAATGGAGAAATAAAAAGTGCAGGAACGGAGGCAAAGGAGCTGGTGTAGGAGAAAGCAGGGGCGGCTGTAGAAGAAATGGAGCTGGGGCCCCCCAAACCAGGTGAAGAAACAAGGGAAGAGAAAAAATGAAGTTGCTGCAAGCGTGTTGCAGGGAAGTTTGTGTTGAAGTCCAGGCAACAATAGCTATTCAGTGATTTTATTTTGTGATGGAAGCATCATATTCTAGTTTCAAACCCTAACATGTGGTTTTGTATTTAACCAGTTCAGGGTTGTTTGTAGTTTGTGACAACTGGCATATTAAAGTTGTAAGTTGTGAAAACTTACTATTCAGTCATTTTCTGCTCATCATCTGAACCAAAGCAAAACAAACAAACAAACATATATATATATATATATACACACACACAAACACACACACACTCCGGTATATATATATGGGCCCCCCAAGATGACTCAAGCCCAGGGGCCCCCATCCTCCTAAATCCGGCCCTGGCTGTGGCGCAGGGAGATAAGCGGGCGGCACATATGCTTGAGGCTTTCGCCTCTCCACAGGCGTTGCGGGTTCACATCCCAGACCCGACGAGCTCCTTTCTGTGGTGTCCCCCCCCCTCTCTCTTCCGTTTCGCCCTCTCCCTCTCCAATAAAGGCCACTAGTGCCCAAAAATGTAAAAAATATTTAAATAAATAAATAAATAAAAACATGCTTTGCTTTAGGGCTGATCTGTTGGATCTCAAGGGCCATTTCTAATACAGGTAGTCCTCGACTTACGAACGAGTTCCGTTCCTACGGCCGTTTGCATGTCGAAAATTGCCTTAAGTCGGAAAACACGTCCAAACGGCACCTCATACGTACTTTACTTTATTTTACCAAGCACTTAGCCTATCCTAACACATTACCCTGCATAATTATCAAAAACCACATACATTTAGGAGCCATTTTAAAGGGAAAAGTTAATTACCTACTGGTATGTTGGTCTCCGTCTGTTAGCATGTTAGCTCGTTGCACCTCTGAGTTCTGCAGCTTCCAGCTGCTTCACGCAGTCCAAGCATTTACAGCAATGTCTGTTAGCATGTTAGCTCTTGCTCCTCCGAGTTCTGCAGCTTCCAGTTGCTTCACTCGGTCCACAGCTCCTAACCTCCTCTGCTCTGTCTGCTCCGGTCTGCTCAAACCATGCGGTCTGGAGTAAATTTCCACTGAAGCTACTCCCCCTCCCTCCACCAAGTGCTCTCCCCCTCCCCTCCTGTAAAAGGTGCATAAGTGCATAAACGGCGTAACTAGAAACAATGCTTTTCAATGGGATGCGTACGTAAAGTCCAAAGGTGGGCGCCAGACTGCAAGGGAGCGCTAATGCGCTAATCTGCTTATAGCGTACCTAAACAATTTGTTAGCTTTATAGCGGATTGACTAACTTTTATAATTCATAAGCGGATTTGCGCTATTTTTATTTAAAGGGGACCTCAGATGCATTTTTTAAAATTTTATGTTGTCTGTGTGCTATCTAGACCCTATTCCTTCAATTTAATGCACAAAATAATTCTTAGATAATCAATTATACCCTTTTTAATTCTGCCATTTTTAACTTTCGTTTTGAACGACCGGTTTCTTGAAGTCCACGCCCTTCAACGATCTGTTTACGCCCTCTGTAACAGCCAGTATCTGTAATGTGTTGTTGTTTTAAAATTAGCTCTTTTTTTATTACTCATTTGACTTACTGTTAGTGCTAGCTTAAGATAACTTACCGAAACTCGTCTGAGCGCGCCGCCATGAGCTGCTCCTTTTAGCATGAGACCTGCCGAATCCGAAGCTAATGTTAGCTTGTTCCTCTTCCGGTGTTCGCCAGCTCCGCTCGTTGCACGCGGAGATTTTGGGAGTTATCGCTGTTCCAGTCAAGACAACACAAAGTTCACCAAGTGTCTCCCGTAAATTAATCCGTAAGGAGAAGGTCCTCGCTGCTGCGAGGCTGCTGCAAGGCTGCAACGAGGCTGTACAATTGAAGCTCCGCTCCATCCGCCAGAAGCAGTGTCCCGTTGCCGCCGGTCCCTATGCCGGGAGTCCGCTCGTTTAATTTTTGCCGGCTGCGCGTTGGGAGCGATCGCAAATACACTAAAAATTGAACTAAAACATAAAAATAACAATTATACTTTATTTATAAAGCCATTTAAAAAAAACACAGCTGCAACAAAGTGCTGTACACATGAAATTAAGAACATATAAACAAAAGATGAGATGAAATCATGAAAAACAACAGTCATGTGTTTAATACAGAAGTGGGTTGAGCCTAACCAGGGGTTGCTAGGTGAGGGGCTGGACTCAGGTTGGGGTGGGTTGTCCTCGCGCCTGTGACGTCACAAGCGCGATTGACTTCCAGTTTATTTCAAAAACGAACCGTTTTTATCACAGATAAATAAATCTACTTAGAGTAAATAAACCACTGGGTGCATTTTTTTGGCACAAGGACTGTTTTTTTATGAAGTAAATACCCAAAGTTGAGTAAAAAAAACATTAAAAAGTGAATTTTGCATCTGTGGTCCCCTTTAAAATGCAGTATCGCTAATAACTAATTATCTATCAGTAAAAATGAAAAAACTTATTTACGGGCTGCTAACAGACCATATCCTGTCAGCGCCGGATGTGGTCCGTGACAAAAAAGCGTCCCTCAGTCCCGCTGCAGCAGGTGTACTGGTGTACTTGGTATCCTTCAAGACCGAGGCTTTCCCAAAATGCATTGCGTTTACACTGCGCGTGCGTATTGAGGGATGTTATGGCGGACAAAGCGACGGAATAAACTTTTAAAAGTAAGTTATGTTAAAATGTGGGATAAAAAAATTAAAAGCCTAAAGCGGTTATGATTTTAAAAAGCGGTTATGATTTTAAGCAGATGATAGGCTTTTGTCATTTGCGTAGACATTTTTTTGTATTCTTTTTTGTCGGAGATCAGCTCGTACAATGGGTCCCATAATATTTTCGCCGCTAAGCTAATTTTACTTTTTATTTTTTATTTTTTAAGGGAGCAAGGAGTAGACCGAAGCTTTTATTAAGCTTTTATTATTAAACCGTCCACACTTGTTCATTCAGAAAACATTTATGCACGATTATGGCCGCTTATGTTTTCACGTATTTAACCTGTACAAATGAGAAGATAATGGCTACAAAACGCAAAGTAGAAGTGTTTATCCCTGCTGAGGAAAGTGACCAGCTCTTAATTAGACCTGTGAGTTAATAATTAAGCTTTTATTAAGCTTCAGATTGAAAACAGCCACCTTTTCACGAGTGCAAAACAAATCTGCAGCTGTGTTATGGAGGTACACGACTGAATCAATTTATTCAATTTATCAATTTATTATCCAAAAAGCACCTGGAGACAGTGATTCACGCATTCATTACATCTAGGCTTGATTACTGCAATTCACTTCTGTTTGGCGTCAGTCAAGCCACCATTGCACGATTGCAACTGGTTCAGAACGCAGCTGCCCGATTTTTAACCAGCACACGCAAAAGAGAGCACATTACACCAGTCTTGGCCTCCCTTCACTGGCTACCGGTTCATCTTCGAATCCAATTCAAAATTCTCATGTATGTCTACAAATCGCTGAACAGTCTCGCCCCCGCCTATCTCTCAGATCTGATACACCCATATGTCCCTCCACGTGCTTTGAGGTCAGAGGATCAGGTACTCTTGATAGTTCCAGAAACTCGCCTTAAGCGCAGGGGTGACAGGGCGTTCTCTGTAGCAGGCCCAAGACTCTGGAACGAGTTACCGCTGCTCATCAAACAGGCCCCCTCCCTCTCGGTTTTCAAATCCCGGTTAAAAACTCACTACTACTCCATTGCTTTCAATGCCAGCTGATTTGTACTGGATCGTTTGATTTATGATCTGCAATGTTTTTATGTTTTTCGTGTTGTACTTCATTGTATGTGTTGCCTGTTGCGTGTTTGTTTGTCCAGCACTTTGGTGTGGACTTGTTCCTGTTTAAAGTGCTTTATAAATAAAATGGTATGGTATGGTATGGTATTCATCTTATGCTTCTGACTGAGTACAGTTTCATTTGTACTGTTGGTTGAAGAATATTATTGTTTAACCTGATTGTTGGAAAAAGTTGGTTGAAGATTATTATTGTTTACATGGTTTGACTACTGTTGTTTAATCTGATTGTTGGAGATAAGGGGCAGATATAATAAGATTTATTCTTCTTTCTGCCACCTTTCATTTTTTTACATTTTGTACACTATCATTATTAGATTGCCTTATATTGTTTCTTTTGTAAAAAAATGAACAAATTTAATAAACATAAACATAAACATAAACCTTCATACTGTACAGAACCTGTGATCTTAATGAAGTACTGTACAGCTCTTATTGTGTTGTGCGGTGGAAACTACAGTTTTTCTAAGACATTATTTTCCATGTTTCCCCTCTTCATTCATTTTATGTTGCTGTTATTAGGATCATTTTGGAGAAGATGGGGCCTGCATGACAAGGTAAATCCTCTGCAGGCAAAAAAGATATAGGATAATCTAAAATAATAATACAAAGTATGTGCAAGTGTAATGAAGAATATAATTTGTACGTGCAGCTGTTAATACATGTAAAGTTTTTTTTTTATGTTTGTTGCTCTTTTTGCCAACTGTGATGTTTCCTCTGTTCAGGACTGTAAATATCCAGACGGGTCAAGGAGTTAATGGGAAGCTGCTGCTGTGACTTGGTCCTGGTTTGTCCTCATGGACGAGGTTTTAGGACAGACCTTCCACTGCACCTCCTGTCCTAACTGTCTCCATCACTGAGGACACTCCAGGTCCGAGCGCAGCAGCGGGTGAGCCAGGGCTGAGGAACGGAGACAGGGAAGAAAGAGGCAGCAGGACAGAGAGGATGATTTATTTCAGTTCATCAGAAGAGATGAAGCAGCAGAGAGAAGAACAAATGTAAGTAGAGACAGAATGGAGAGACTTTTCACAATTCTCAAAAGAATGAGCAAATAAATGAATTAATTTATTGTATTTTTATGTTCTTGATGTAACCAGTGGCACCTGTTGGTGCTCTCCATCACTGATTGAAAGGCAAGCAGATAAAGGAGCAGGTGTGGCCTTTCAGAAAAGTTTGTCAGAGCTCTGATTGTGCTTCTGCTGTTGGGGTGTGTGGTAAGAAATCACTTTATCATGATCTGGTGGTTTTAAAAACTCAAGGTATCTTTCCTAATGTGTTGTTTGGATGTTGCAGTGTTATCACACACAAGATTTGAAGGTGTGTTCTACATCCAGCTGCACGTGGGTGTGACGACGTGTCAGGTATTGTTTTTTATATAATGTATTAATGACTAATGAAATGAATTGTATATGGAACTGTCAAGATTAATTGAAGTTTGTCTTTATAGTTTCATATGTACTGTTTCCTGCTGTCCTTTTTGAGTTGAGTTTAATGAATTGTTTTTGGTCTGCCCGGGCCTTGCATGGCCTGTAGAGCAAAACATCTGGGAGTGTGTCTTGTAAGGGTGGACCAACCACTTTATTTTAGTTTTGTTTGTCCTTATTTAGCCACCCACCTAGGTGACACCAGATGTAGCTTATAATAATAATAATAATAATAAACTTTATTTGTATAGCACCTTCCTACAATGCCTTGCATTGACCAAGGTGCTTAACAGGATAAAAAGATGAATAAACTGGAACAATAAATCAATGAAAATAGAATAAGAAACAACAGCAATAAAAGAAGGCAATGGAAATAAAAATGCTACATACTAAAATACCAAAAGTAATAAAAGTTACACACTGAAAGCTTTTTTGAACAAGTGGGTCTTCAGTCTGGTTTTGAACAGAGTCAGATCAGAGGTGGCACGCAGCTCAAGGGGGAGGCTGTTCCAGGCTTTTGGGCCGGCAACAGAAAATGACCGGTCTCCCCATTGTTTGTACCTTGAGCGAGGCACCTCCAGCAGGTGTTGACTGGCAGATCGTAAATCTCTGCCGGGCTGATGGGCTTTCAAAAGTTCTGAGATGTACAGAGGAGCAAGTCCATTCAGAGCTTTGAAAACAAACAGGAGCAGCTTGAACTGTATCCTGAACTGAACCGGGAGCCAGTGTAGAGAGGACAGGACAGGAGTGATGTGTTCATATTTTCGTGTGTTGGTCAAAAAGCGCGCGGCAGAGTTCTGTACAAGCTGTAAATGGGAGATGGAGAATTGATTAATACCAAAGTCGAATCGCCGTATGTCGAGACCGCCGTAAGTCGAGGACTACCTGTAGTTGTGTGCTGACTTGCTACAGGAAAAAAACACAAAAGTTACAACTTTGTTTGCATCAAATCAACACTTGTATCAGGCCTAAGGTGGTGCCACACTCCACTGACGAGGAGTGTGTTTGTACTGCCATCTCTGTTATCTATTCAACCTGATATCATAATCATTGCATTACAGTTACATGACCTTTCAACATACACAGTTCCATTTAAATTCCACCACTTTGTCTAAGTGCTTGATTATTTTACGGGTGAATGTATTTTAAAAATAAAATTGCCAAGGTGCTGAAAAATACTGATTAACACAACATGACTGTTTCTCCTCAATAAAGCTGTTTCAGCCTTAATGGATTTTCCAGTGCTGGAATTTCACATATTCAACAAACTGCACCCAGTGTGCATTGCTTGGGTGTGTCTATGCTTGTTGCTGGAGTGATAGAATGCTCATTTGCTCACACGGAAGATAGGTTTTCCACATTTGACTCCCGAACCTCTGCATTCCAGTATTATAGCTGAGAGGAAAAAGATGCATGCAGAAAATAGTCATGTCAACTGAGGACTTTAAAAGATAAATGGGAAACGGTGGAAATTCTAGGTTCTTTTACTTTGACATTTATTCTAGTGAGGTGGCACAGTTGGTAGAGCAGCTGCCTCTCAGCAAGAAGGTTGCTGGATCAAATCCCGGCCAGGAACCTTTCTGGGTGGAGTTTGCATGCATGCGTGGGTTTTCTCATTTTCTCTCACAGACCAAAAACATGCATGTTAGGCTGATTGGTAACTCTAAATTGTCCATTGTGAGTGAGTGTGTAAGGTTGATTAACTCATGTCATGTGTCCCTGTGATGGACTTGCAACCTGTCCAGTGTTGTACCTTACCTCTCTCTCTCTCTTTCTCTCTCTTTCTCTCTCTTTCTCTCTCTTTCTCTTTCTCTCTCTCTCTCTCTCTCTCTCTCTCTCTCTCACACACACACATATATATATATATATATATATATATATATATATATATATTTATATGTGTGTGTGTGTGTGTGTGTGTGTGTGTGTGTGTGTCCTTGTTTATGCTACGTTGTAAGGCCCAGTTTTCTGAGTTTTACCAAATTGTGAGGCCCAACTGGTTCTTATGGGGCCCAAAGCCCGGGCCCCATAAGAAGAAGTCCCGTTGGTGGGTTAGGGGTTAGGTTTAGGACTAAGGTGTGAATTGAAGATGTGTTAAGGTTAAGGTTAGGTATGTATTGGTAATGGTTAGGTTTAGGGTAAAGGTCAGGGTTAGGCTATAGAAATGAATGAAAAATGAATGGAAGTCAATGCAATGGCCCCACAAAGATAGTAAAACAAACCTGTGTGTGTGTGTGTGTGTGTGTGTGTGTGTGTGTGTGTGTGTGTGTGTGTGTGTGTGTGTAAATATATACAATTAGAACTGTAAGATAAAGCTGAATTAAGTGCAGCTTGAGTTCAGCAGTCTGACAGCTGCAGGGAAGAAACTGTTTCTGAGCATGGCAGTCTTGCTCTGAATGCTCCTCAGCTGCCTGCTTGAGGGGAGGGGCTGGAACAGACTGTGTGCAGGATGAGTTGAGTCCTTCATGATGTGGAGTGCCCTCCCCCTGCATCGTGATGTGTAGAGATCCAAGGTGGTGGGAAGGCTGCACCCCACAGTCTTCTGTGCAGCCTTAACTACCCTCTAAGAGCCATCCTCTTGGCAGCAGTGCAGCTGCCGTGCCACACAGTGATGCAGCTGCAGAGAACGCTCTACACCACACAGCGGCAGAAGCTTGTCAGGACAGAGCTCCCAAGTCCAGCACTCCACAGCTTTCGGAGGAAGTAGAGACACTGGTGGATCTTCTTGACCAGACAGGAAGTGTTGGCACTCCAAGTGAGGTCACTTGATATATGCGCCCCCAGGTACCTATAGCAAGAGACTACCTCCACAGCTGCTTCTTCGATGTAAAGGGGATGAAGAGGATCCTTGTCCCTTCTGAAATCCACCACTTTGGTCATCTTCACATTGATGCAGAGATTATTGTCTGCACCACTGCACCGTGTTCCACCTCCTCTCTGTAGTTGGACTCATCATTGTTTGTGATGCATCCCACTACCGCCGTGTCATCAGCAAACTTCAGAGTCCCAGAGTGGGACTCAAGCCAAGAAAGGAGAGCTTCTGCACCAGGTTCTATGGGATGATGGTGTTGAAAGCTGAGGAGAAATCCAGAAAGAGCAGACGGATGTAAGAATTTCTGCTCTCCAGGTGGGTGAGGACTATGTGGACAACCGATGAGATGGCATCACCAGTGGAATGGTTCTTTCTGTAGGCATAATGATGTGGGTCCACAGTGATGTTGATGGCGTCCTTGATGAGGGTCATGACCAGCCTCTCGAAGCATTTCATGACTACCGATGTTAAGGCTTTAGGTCGGTAGTCATTCAGGCCTGTTACTGTGGAGCACTTGGAGACAAGGGCAATAGTGGCAGACTTAAAGCAGTTGGGGACAAATGCCATTGACAGTGAAGTGGTGAAGATGCCTGTCAACATCTCAGACAGCTGGTGTGCACAGTCCTTCAGTACCCGCCCTGAGATGTTGTTGGAGCCTTCAGCCTTATGGGGGTTGATTCCCTGGAGGGTCTTCCTTACATCTGCTATGGTCACACAGTGGGGCATGTCACCAGGTGGTGGTATAAGTCTGGTACTGGGGAGGGTGTTAGGATCTTCAAAGTGAGCATAGAACTCATTGAAGCAATGAAGGGTCCCTTGGGCATTGTGCATCCCTGATGTTGTAGTTCATAATGCACTTGATGCCCTTCTGCGCCAGGGGTCATTGGTGATGAACTGACGCATAATTTTCTGGGAGTATGTGGGTTTGGCCCTTGCAATGCCTGCAGTCAGTCTTTCCCTCACTTCTCGAAGTGCTGATGCCTCACCTGTCCTGAACGTGGCATCCCTAGCTTTCAGCAGAGCTCAGCATTCAGTCAGGGTTTCTGGTTCAGATAACAGGTTACTGTTCTGGTGGTGATGGCATCATCAGCACACTTGGAGATGTAGCCAAGAACAGAGGAGGTGTACTCCTTCAGGTCCACCTCGCCCTCATATGTAGCCACCTCTTTGAAGACCTGTCAATCTGTGCAATGAAAACAGTCCTGGAGCACAAAGGTTACATCCCTGGGCCACACAGTAACTGTCTTCTTTGTTGGACTAATCTGTCTCATCAGCGGATGATATGCTGGTGCCAGCAGGATTGAAATGTGGTCAGAGAGACCAAGATGGGGGAAAGGAAGAAATCTGACACACTGTGAATGTTAGTGTACACACAGTCCAGAGTGTTGTCTCCCCGTGTAGGAAAGGTGACAT
>JBBPBX010057764.1:7726-22317 GCA_038048925.1 Garcialebias charrua
TTATGTCAAGATTCCTCTGACATACCTCAGATTCAGGAGGAGCAGTGTGGCTTCGGTCCTGGTCGTGGAACAGTGGACCAGATCTTCACTCTTGCTGAGTTTCTAAGGGGTTGCAGGAGTTGGCCTCTCCAGACTACAGTACATGTTTTGTAGACCTGGAGAAGGCTTGTGACCATGTTCCCTGAGGGGTGCTTTATGCAGATGATGCAGTTCTGTTGGTGTCTTCGGGACATGAACTTCAGCGTGCACTGAGGTCGTTCGCAGCCATGTGTGAAGTGGCTGGAATGAGAGTCAGCTCCTCTAAATCTGAGGCCATGATTCACCACCACAAATGGGTGGAATGCCCCCTCCAGGTCAGGGGACAATTTTTGCCTCAGGTGGAGGAGTTCAAGTATCTGGGCATCTTGCCTATCGTGATGGAAGGATGGAGCGACAGATTGGTGCCTCTTCCTCTGTAATGAGGGCGTTGCTTCGGTCGGTCATGGTGAAGAAAGCACTGAGTCGAAAGGTCAAGCTCTCGATGTACTGGTCTGTCTACACTCCAACCTGCACCTGCAGTCATGAGGTTTGGATCATGACCAAAAGAACAGGATCCTGGATACAAGCAGCTGAATTGAGTTTCCTATGCTGGGTGTTCAGCCTGAGAGATGAGGTGGAGTGCTCCGTCATTTGGGGGAAGCTCGGAGTAGAGCTGCTGCTCCTCTCCATTGAAAAGAGTCAGTTGAGGTGGTTTGGACATCTGATTAGGACGCCTCCCTTTAGAGGTTTTCCAGACACGTCCCCACTGGCAGGAGGCCCTGGGGAAGACCCAGAAAACATTGGTCCACCCTCTATCCGTAGGGTTTCATCAGTCTGAGGAGTCCCAAGTAAACTGTTTTCCCCACTAAGCAGTACACTCGTTTAGTGGATCAACTAGTTTGCAGATGATAAGATGGTTTCTGGGGGCCGTCCTGTCCCCAGTCGACTCCTCCCAGGCAGGCAGCCACAGCCAAAGTGGTTCAAGACATCAAAGTTCATGCTCAATCATCCAGGTACAAAATCCAATAATAGTCAATCAGTTCATCTGGACAGCTTCTTTGGGGAGGGATGGTGTATTTCCTCTGGCTGGGAACATCTCGGGGTCCCCCAGTACAACCTGGAGAGGGACTCTGGGATGGGGTTTCTCTCCTAGACCTGTTGCCTCCACGAACCAACTACATCTTTTAATTCTGGGTTTTTTAAAGATATAATAATAACGATCTGGCTGTCACCGGGCTTTGAAATAATTCAAAGCTAAAGTTAAACGTAGAAAAAAACACATTGTTATTTATCAAAGAAAAGAAAAAAATGGGAAAAGCCGTAACGTTTTTGAGCCGTTCGTTGGATATGCCGTTTCCTCACAGTCTCTAATAATTCTGCAAAATCAGAGGCAGACTGCCTGTGTGCTGACTGTTTGTTGTTGTTGTTGTCTACACAGAGACCTCTGAGGGATCTGGGTTTGATGGCCTCTCTGACCCGGCGTTGTTCTCCAGCCTGAAGACGAAGCGTCGCCAGCCCCTCCCTCAGACTCCGGTGCTAAATGAGAGGCAGAGACGGGTCCCTCTTTAACGGGGGGATCCGCTATTTCCATCTGAGTGTATTATTTAGAAGAAGTATTGTAAAAGCTCACATAACTGGATGTTTAATTGTTTTATTTGTCAGACCGTCTCCTCTGACACAAGTCAGCGGGTGGTGCGAGATGTTGAACATTTCCTCCACGTGAAACGATTTCCTCGTGTTCGCCATCGCGTCGCCGCAGAATTTTAGGGCCCGCACGCACAAAAACACCTCATGAATCTCCTAAAGTATGATGAAGGTTTTGGCAGCGTTCTTCCGTCAGGTAAAACACCAAATCAGCGTTCTTCTTGGCAGATGGAAGCACATCTGGAAACCTGAAGGAAGACACGCCGAGGTCGGTTTGAAAGCTGACGGGATGAAATCGACTTGTTCAAAAACTCCTCTGTTCAATAAGTCTCTGGGAGACGCAGCTGTTTGTTTCTGAATAAAAACTCTCACCGTGTTTGTGACGATCTTTGTTTCCTCACAACGGCGCTGAATCACCCAGACCAACGTTCTGAAGTGTAACTATTCTTTGTTAACGATAAGTGTGTGAACGGTTATAAATCATTCACACGGTGAGGATCCATATTTCTTCTGCACGTTTTTCAACACGCAACTTGCCCTGCAGATTTTGTGCTATTTCAACACTTCATGCATGAAAAGGTTCAGCTCATTTAGGACATTCCTGCTCGGACTTTTGGTATTTGTGCAATGATGACTTTTTTAAACATTTAGCTTTGTCGGCCATGTTTCCCTCATTGAAAATGAATGGAGCTCTTCACATCCTTCAAACTCTTTGTGCTGTTTCCAGCCTTTTACTGCTCATTTCATCTTTATTCTGCCAATTCCAGTTTTTAAAGGGGACCACACATGCAAAATTCACTTTTTAATGTTTTTTTACTAAACTTTGGGTATTTACTTCATAAAAAAACAGTCCTTGTGCCAAAAAAATGCACCCAGTGGTTTATTTACTCTAAGTAGATTTATTTATTTTTGATAAATACACCAGGATTCACACTTCCTGCATTTATTGACGTCACAAGCCGCAGCCAAGCCGCAGCCAATCAGATCAAACCTGAGTCCAGCCCCTCACCTAGCAACCCCTGGTTAGGCTCAACCCACTTCTGTATTAAACACATGACTGTTGTTTTTCATGATTTCATCTCATCTTTTGTTTATATGTTCTTAATTTCATGTGTACAGCACTTTGTTGCAGCTGTGTTTTTTTAAATGGCTTTATAAATAAAGTATAATTGTTATTTTTATGTTTTAGTTCAATTTTTAGTGTATTTGCGATCGCTGCCAACGCGCAGCCGGCAAAAATTAAACGAGCGGACCACAGGCGGAAGGACCGGGTTCGACGGGACCCTCTTCCGGCGCGATGGAGCGGAGCTTCAACTGTACAGCCTTGCAGCAGCCTCGCAGCAGGCTCGCAGCAAGAGGACCTTCTCCTTACAGATTAATTTACGGGAGACACTTGGTGAACTTTGTGTTGTCTTCACTGGAACAGCGATAACTCCCAAAATCTCATCGCGTGCAACGAGCGGAGCTGGCGAAAACCGGAAGAGGAACAAGCTAACATTAGCTTCGGATTCGGGTGGTCTAATGCTAAAAGGAGCAGCAAACTGCGGCGCGCTCAGACGGGTTTCGGTAAGTTATCTTAAGCTAACACTAACAGTAAGTCAAATGAGTAATAAAAAAAGAGCTAATTTTAAAACAACAACACATTACAGATACTGGCTGTTACAGAGGGCGTGAACAGATCGTTGAAGGGCGTGGACTTCAAGAAACCGGTCGTTCAAAACGAAAGTTAAAAATGGCAGAATTAAAAAGGGTATAATTGATTATCTAATAATTATTTTGTGCATTAAATTGAAGGAATAGGGTCTAGATATCCCACAGAAATACCATAAAATTTTAAAAAATACATCTGAGGTCCCCTTTAAGCTCCTTTTATCTTTCTGTGAATTCAACATTTATCTGCATTTTCCGCTATGTTTGAGGCGTTTTCTGCTACTTTTTGCCTCCTTTTTTGTTCCTAATTTCAGCCTTTTGCCATTCTTGGGAATTATTGCGATTTTTTTACACTCAGTCACCCTCGTTCTGCAAATTTCAGATAGTTTTAAGCTACATATTTGCTAATTAAAAAATTTCTCTGCTCATTTCAATTTTTTTTTTGCTAATTACAGATGTTTTGTAATCTGATTAGTCTCTCGTTGCATATATCAGGTGTTTTTCTGCAGCTTCTTTTCCTGCTTTTGGCGAATGTCAGTTGTTTAAATTCAACTCACATTAACAGTTTAGTGATGAAACCTTTTCAGCAGCTTTCAGCTAAAATAATTCAGCTGTCAGCATTCACACTGCCTTTTTACAGGAAATACAACATCTCAAGTTCTGAGTTGCGTTATAGGGATAACAAACAACAAACAAAATAAGTAAATGCCATAATAAATTTATTTGCACATTAAGTGGAAAGAAATTGCTTTGGGTGTTTGATGTCTGGACATATGAAGAATAAAACTAAAAATGTTGAAATCCTGTTCTAGAAAATTATTAAAACATCAATTTCACTGCAGGAACTGAACATTGTCTGAAAACGTTGGAGCACTGTGCAACATCTAAATACAAACAGAATGCAGTCGTTTTCAAAAAAACTTTTCCATAAATAACATTTGTACGGTCACCGGACATTTGCCTCCAAAAACCTCCAACAGCTCCTCAGACATTTAGACTTGTTAGAAGAAGAGGGGCTTCACAGGTCAGTGACCCCCCCACTGTTTGAGATGTATTACTGCCACAAAATATAAAATTATTTTATTTTTCCCTGCAAAATGGGACAATTTCTCAGTTGAACCCTCCTGCTGCCCTTGGGTCAAAATGACCCTTGAGGTCTGAGGGATCAGACTGAGGCCTTGTGGGTCATTTTGACTTGAGGGCATCAGACCCTGAGTTTGGATCAACTCAGCTGAAGGTGAGACTGATCGAGAGGTACGCCGGTTCGACCCCCCTGACTGTTAGAACAAAATTTGGGTGGGAAAGGTGAAGCACCCGCACACCTCCACTCATAGTCCTAGATAGCCCTCTGCTCCACACATGTGTGCTGCAGTAGCTTGGTAGTCAGTCATTGCATCAGGAAGAACATCCGGCACAAAAACCAACTGCCGAATCTGTGAGTTCACTCGCTGTGGCGACCCCTGAAGAAGCCAAAAGGAGAAAACACTTTTGGAGTCAATGCAATTCAAGATGACCACCACAGAAAACGGTGTTAGCCAGCACAAAAATGGCTCCAACGCAGGCAGTTTCAGAGAGACTGAGCTAAAACTAGAGGAACTGCATTTCCTGTGAAAATGCAGAAGGCTTATTGTTGAAGAACTTGCTGAAAAACAACTAAAATTACCTTTAAAACATGCTGAATTGTAGCTGACGTAAAAGAACGAGACTCAATTAGCAGATGAAAGCAGAAAGAACACATTTTTGCTGAATTAGGTTTAAATTAGCAGAAATGAGCACAACAAATAGGAAATTAGCTCAGAAAAGGCTGAAAATAGCAACAAAAAAATTGCTGAAAAGAAGGTGAAAGGACATAAAGAAGTTTTAGAAGAAAGCAGAAAGAGCTTAAATTAGCTAAAAAAAAGGTGAATTTGCAGAAAAAGCTATAATTAGCATAAAACAGCTAGCTGAAATTTTTGATTTGATTTGATGTTTATTCATTCATTTTAAAAGAACAATACAAGACAGTTTCATCAGATACAAGATTACAAGTAGGATAAAATGAAGGGAGCAGAAAGAAGATGAAATCTTATTATATCTGCCCCTATTTCACAGTTTGTTCAACCAATGATAACTTTCAAGCAACATCACAGAATGAATAGTTCTACCTATTTTCCTAACTGTAATACACAAACTACATCACAAAATGAATAATTCTACTTAATTTTCCTGACTGTAAAACATAAACTAGATCACAAAATGAATAATTCTACTTAATATTTCTAACTGTAATACACAAACTACATCACCCATAATTCTAATTAATTTTCTAATTCTAATTTTTTTTTTTTTTATATAATTTTATTTAATTTTCCTATTTTTTTAATTATTTTTTCTACTTAATTTTCCTAACTGTAATACACAAACTAGATCATAAAATGAATAATTCTACTTAATTCTACTTAATTTTCCTAATTGAAATACACAAACTAAAAGATGGCACAACATCAAGATGTTCACAAAATGAATAAATTCTACTTAATTTTCCTAATTGTAATACACAAATTCATCACAAAAATGAATAATTCTACTTAATTTTTCTAACTGTAATACACAAACTGCTTCATATGAAATAGCAGGGGAACAAAAGCCAAAACTAACAGAGAAAATGCTGAAAGGAGCATAAAGAAGTTAATTAGGGTTAAAGTACCTGTAGTAAAAATGTACCATGAAAAACATGAATTTATCTGAAAACAGCTGAAATTAGCTAAAAAATATTAAAACGTAGCTGAAAAGTTAGGGGGAAAAAAAGCAGAAAAAGTTTTTAACCAGTTATCCTGAAAGAATGGTAAATGGAGCTTATTTATATAGCGCTTTCCAAACCCATATGAGGGGCCCCAAAGCGCTTTACAATACCAACCATCCACCCATTCATACACACATTCATACACCGGTAGTGGCAGACTGCCATGCAAGGCGCCATCCAGTCCTACCGGGAGCAACTTGGGGTTAAGTGTCTTGCCCAAGGACACAATGACACATGGTGTGGGGAACCGGGATTCGAACCGCCAACCTTCCGATTGAGGGATGACTGCCATTACCACTACGCCACGGCCGCCCCACAAAGAAAGAAGCAGAAATTAGCACAAAAACAGATAAATTGTAGCTGAATTAACAGAAAAAGCTGGAACTTGCAAAAAAAGGCTGAAAGGAGCGTTTTTTTTTTTTTTTCTTCTTTCGGCTTTATTCCCTGCGTTAGGGGTCGCCACAGCGAACTGGTCGCATGAAGATTTGGCAGTTGTTTTTACGCCGGATGCCCTTCCTGACACAACCACAGACCACCGAGCAACCACAGCCCTCTGTGTGGAGCAGAGAGCTGATATCTAGGGTTCCCGGGGGAGCAGATGGTGTGGGTTAAGGGCCTTGCTCAAGGGCCCAGAGTGGGGCAGATGAGGGTGGAGACAAGTGTGACCGCTTCACTTATCCCACCCACATCTTTGATGTTGTCGGTACCGGGGCTTGAACCGGCGACCTTCCGATCACAAGCGCACCTTCTTAACCTTTGCGCCACCACTCCCACCACTCAGCATAACAAGCTGAAATTAGCAAAATGAAGTTAGAAGAACCCTAAAAATATTCTAGTTGGAATGAATCTGAAAAGAGCCCAAAACAGCTGATAGTAGCTGAAAAAAATGTTAAATTTTGCACAAGCTGAAAGAAGCTGAAGCAGAACAAGTTGTGAAGGGAGCAGGTTGTAAACTGATCTAGAGATATGAAAGATGAAAAACGAACTCAATTTATTTTCTGAGAGCAAAAGTGTCAGAAACAGCTAAATATGTATATAAAAAAGAAGCTAAAGTTGCACCAATAGCAGGACTGTCCTGAAACAGCTGAACATTTTGATCAGTGCTGGGCAGCGCTAATCCAAAAATTAGTTCCGCTATTTCTAAAGCGCTTATTAATTTATTTAGGTCCGCAATTTCAAAAGCGCTTATGTATTAGCAAAGCTAGCGGAAGCTAAATTCTAACGCGCTAACGTGCAAATGGTGAACTACTTTTTTTAATCCAGCAGATTTGACCATTTCGTGAAACGGTTAAATTCAAAAAAAACTTTGACCATTTCGTGAAATGGTTAAGCTAAGAAAAACCTTGTGCTATAAAATCAGCTAAGAAATATATTTTTTCTCGTGTTTTCTTGTAAAGTCCTTCGCTTCTGTGGCCGTCGCCATTTTGAACAGGGCAAATGAGGCGCTGACGCGTCGCGTAGGCCGCTGAGAAACATCCATAAGTTCACCCTCCATGTTAAAAACTCTTCGTCTGACTCTTCGAAAACAAGCAATAAGGCTGCAGAGTAACACACTGGCTGCTAACTGCTATAGAGAGAGCGCTCTCTGTAGCCCCGCCTTAGGGCGGGGACCGCTTTTGTTCACGGACCACATCCGGCGCTGACAGGATATGGTCCGTGAGCAGTCGTCCAGTTGATTTAAGAGCCCGTAAATAAGTTTTTTCATTTTTACTGATAGATAATTAGTTATTAGCGGTACTGCATTTTAAATAAAAATAGCGCAAATCCGCTTATGAATTATAAAAGTTAGTCAACCCGCTATAATGCTAACAAATTGTTTAGGTCCCCTATGAGCAGATTAGCGCTCCCTAGTGGTTTGGCGCCCACCTTTGATTTTGATGTTTTCATTGAAATAGCACAAAAATTGTGGAAGATGCTGAAAAACGTACCGAAGAAAACTGGATCACAAACAATAATGCTGATGCTGATCTGTTTTCTTGTTGCTGTGTTCATCTATGACCATCTGCTCATACAGACTCGTGTTCGTGCTGCTGTTTGTAATAATGTTTTTCTATTACGTTAGGGCTTAGTGTATTTCTAGTTGATGTTTTTCTTAGTTAATCCTAGATGTTATTACTGTTTTTCTCTTACATTTTGTTGTTGGGTGTAACTGGGACCCTGTGTACATAATCTTGTTTCATCACATGTACCACATGCGGTGCAAATGACAAAAAAGACTCTCTGACTCTGATAATGCTTCATAAGCACTCGCACCAGCAGGTGTGGTAGTAGCTGAGAGTCATCCTCAACCAGCTCTGACACAGCTCACATTTTGACACGAGGTCCATGAAGGGATGCTCGCTCGGCCTGTCTCGTTTTGGATCGACGCCTCGAGGAGTCGGGTCTGCAGAGATGGATCCCACAGAACCTCACGAGAACGGATCCGTGTGTTTCTGGTCCCTCCTCTGGCCTCTTCATGGATCCTTTCATCTCCCCCATGTGTCTCTCTTGTCATGTCCGCTCCTCCTCCTGTCTGTCTCCCCTCTGGTTGTTCCTGTCTACTGAACAGAGACGTGTTGACACGAGGCCCTGCTCCCTCACACATGTGGGGGACGAGTCTTGTGCTTTTGATCAGCTGCAGGATCAGACATGTCCCTGGTCCCCACCCCCACCCTGCGTGTGCTCCAGTGACTGATCATGAAGACGCAGACAACCGAAGACACACACCCACTCGTGTTCTTCCTGTTAATCATACGAGCATGGGCGCGCAGACACACACATCGCCAAGGGCACGTGTGTTGTGCCCCCTACACACAACTGGTGGGGGGTTGCCGGACACAAGGGAGCGAAAGCAAGATGGTGTGTGTGATTTTTTTTCCCCTTTCTTGCCCTTTTTTTAAGCTTTTGACAGTAAGATGGATGATTGCAATCACAGGAGCCATCAGTGAGACGGAGCGGAGGTCTACGGGCCGGGGGAGACACAGCCATGGGAAACCAGTCGTCGGATTAATGCTGCCATGGGAACAATGTGCTGTTTATTTGTCTGCTGGGGGGCCGGGTGTTGTTTCATATGCATTTTCTCCTCTGTTTTTCTCCAGCCCACTCTCTCTGCAGCTCATAAAAACACGTGGCTTTGTGCAGAAACAGATAGTTTCACCGCACAGTAAAGGAAGGCGACGCGTCGTCTCAAACCAGTACACATGTCAGATTTTACAGCGATTACACGGGCGCCTTTCACCCCCGAAGACAACGACAGGCAGACTTTTCTCCTCGGATGGGTTTTAAGAGAAACATCTGTTGCTGTACAAATGAGATTAGTGCGTCTCTAGCCGTGGCGGGGGGCCCCCACAGAGGTTATGAATGGCACCGCGGCTGACGAGGAGGAGGCCTGAAGGATCCTTGTAATGAGCTGAAACTGGTGTTTAACTGCGTTTAAAGCCAACGAGACAGCCCTAAATTCTGAGTATTCATTAGGCCTGACTGTGTTTAACTGTGAACGAAGCGCTCGCGTCTCCGAATCGCTACCTCGCATTGATGCCTCCAGTATTTCACCTTGTTGCCAAGCAACCACTCACCTCACGCTCCGTAAACTTGTCAGCCTGTGACACCAGGTGATGTTTCATCCTGCAGCCGAGCCACGGAGAAGAAGAGTTACGGGGCGCCGCGGCGCTTTGGATCATACCTAATCAGTGCTTCACCGACTTTGCTTTACATTATCTGCCTGGTTATCGGGGAGGTTTATGTTTTTTTGGGGCAATTTATTAGTTTGATTTAAAGTTATCCACATGCGTAAAACTCTTCCCTCCTCCCTCACGGATTCTTGTGGGTCAAAGACCCACGGGAGGCGTCTGCTCGGGATCAGCTCGTGATAAATCACGAATAAAGCTGCGGCTCAGAGGTCCAGCTGCCTGAAACCTGACCCAGATTCAGGACGATTAAAGTGACAAGTCAGAGGTTTGGGAGTGGAGGGTTCAGCAGAAGTGCTTTGACCAAGTACAGGTAGTCCTCGAGTTACGACATTTCGTGGTTACGTCACGCATCTCATTAAATAAATAAATATTATTTTGAAAAGCCAAGTTCCGGTTGTACTTCCTGTTTGAGACGGTAGAAGCAGTAGCTTGACGGATGGGTGGATGGTGTCACCAGACGGCAGAAACAGCGGAGCTGGACCGGAGGAGCAACGAGCTAACATGCTAACAGACGGAGGAAGGCTTCACCAGCTCCCAGTAGGTTATTAACGCTTTTTTCCCTTCATTATGGCTCCAAATGTATGTGTTTTTTGATAATTATGTAGGGTACTGTGTTAGGATAGCCTAAGTGCTTGGTAAAATACAGTATTGTACGTACATAAGGTGCAGTTTGTACGTATTTTCCGCCTTACAATGAAATTCGCTTTACGACGCCACGTAGGAACGGAACTCCGTCGTAACTCGGGGACTACCTGTAATATTCATTCATTCATTCAACCTTTATTTAGTCGGGTAAATCTCATTGAGCCTCGTGGACTCATTTACAAGAGCGACCTGCTACAAACTAAAGAATGATGAACAGCAATGGTAGAATTTCCTTAAACAATAAACAATAGAAAAACACAAGAGAGAAATACAGATTTTTTTTAACAAAGTATCAAAAACTATCAAAACATAAGATATATGTATAAAATCAAAAACAAGAACATATCTGCATTGTAATATCTTGTAATACAGTATTGTAATATCTTACCTGTTGTAGATGAATGGGGTTTGACAACTCAAATCTAAAAAGATTCAGTGATTCAAGCAAAGCGCTCTAATGTGGAGCTTTGCTCACACGCCACAATAATTTAGAAAAAATAATGTTTTTTTAGTTCCCTTCCTGCAAGAGTCTGTCAGAAAAACTGTGTAATATCAAATTAGGGGCTGAGCTGGTGAATCTGAATCCTCACACTGGATCAGGACTAATGAGTCCAAGGTCTACATGTCCTCTACCAGACTGCTGCTAGTTCTTAAGTCAGCGGACTCACCAGAAAAACAGCTGAATCACTGAAAACACTGCAGACTCAGATGAGTTGAAGCTTTGACTCGGGTTAAAAACTCAATTAAACAGTGGAATCAAGCCGTAACATCTACGTTTATGTGTTTTACATAAATAACATGCAACATAAGTTAATGTTTTCCTTTATTTGATTTGCACACTTTTGGTTTTTGCTTCATCATCTGTAAGCTTTTTGACTGTTTACTGGTGTGTGGAATTGTAGAAAATGAATGAAATGTCTGAAAAATACCAATGTAAACATCCATACATCTGTCCCCGTAGGAGTTTTAATTTGTTTTATTTTGGGGTAGGAAGGGGTGCAGCGTGAACGATTCAAGTGAACTGAATCATATAGTGACTCACTCAGATCAATCTGAGTCCATAAAGTGAACTACATTTACTACATCTATTAGGTACAAATGTTTATAAAACGAAACGGGTCGTTTTTTTTTTCAATTGGAGTTGTTTTAAGACGGCAGCAATCCATTTTGACCCTACAGCTACAAACCAAACCCAAATCATCAGCCTTCCACCACCGTGCTTCACTGTTGAGATCCGAGTTCATCAACTGAAGCTTGGTTCTCCAAACACAGACCGTTTGAAGATTGTGAAGAAAAAAATTAAAGAAGCAATCTGTAGAGTCTACAGATTGCTTCGCTCAACGGCGCTAACTACGCCACAAGAAAAAAGCTATTTCGCTAACTCCTAGCGAGCTAGCCAGCGAAAGCGACGCGACGGAGGAGACAATTCAAGGAAAAAGAAAAAAGATTCTGGAAGGACTCGCTCGCCTTATCTCGGACATGCCTCTGGAGAAAGGAAAGCGAAAGGCGAGACTTCCAAGGAAAACCAGCGGGACGGCGAGCCCAACTTCGAGCGCCTGTCCCAGTGGATGCGGTTTCTCCCTCGCGGCAACGGACACCCACGAGGCCTGTCCAGTCTGCCTGGGAATGCTTCACGCAAAAACAGCACTGGATGCGCCCGACTTTTGCCCACACTGCAGCCTCATGCTGGATGCGGTGCTGCGGCATCGGGTCGACCTCGTCGCCAAAGCCATGGGAAATTCAGCAACACCAGCGGACGCGGACACCACAGAGCCCCTCACTCCCACGCCGGAGCTCGAGAACATGGCTCTACATGACAGCACATGAGTCGAATGGGGCAACAGCCCTGACGTTCTAGCTCCTATGGTGGACCTAACAGTCGAGTTCGACACACGAGGCATGATGAACGAGGATGAGATCTCGATTTCAGACTCGGGCGAATTTTCAGCGGAGGAAGCAGACGTGGAACTGGAGGATCAGGGTGAAGATCTCTCCCAGACCCAGGTACCTGTGCTCCCAGAAACCAACTTTTCCATCCTTGCTCTGTTCGACTTGTGCCACAGAGCAGCGGACGCGCTGCACATCCCATGGCCCGAGCCTCCGCCTCACCAACAGGTCACGAGGCTGGCAGGAAACTATTTTTACTCGAAGCAGCAGGCCGCCACGAGGCAAAGGATGCCCGTGTTCCCGGACTTCCTCACAGAACTAACTCGCACATGGTCCCAACCAAGAGCCCCCATGCTCCTTCCCCTCTCACGATTCCTCGACGTAGACGGGATGGATGAGGTGGGAATAGCTAACGTGCCTCAGATTGAGGACACACTAGCGTCTCACCTGGCTCCTAAGTCATCCGGAACAAAACCAACTCTCCCCAGCAAGGCTTGTCGAGCTTCAGCGTCTCTATTCGAGAAGTGCTACAGGGCTCAGGGACTCGCGGCGCGCGCCATGAACGCGTCCGCGTTGATGCAGGCTTACCTGGCTGAAAAACTACAACAGCTCCAGGTAACAACGGACAAGCAGGCGGCCGCCGACTTGCTGGACGAAGCCCGCAGAGCAACAGACTTTGTGCTCCGTATGATGGGGACAGCTGCTGTTGCACAAGGCAGGGGCATGGCGGAAGTGGTCATCGCGATTCTCCACCTGTGGATGACTTTAACGGATTTCCCTGAGGGACAAAAGGTGCTTTTTCTCCATCACTCGATAGAGCCGATGGGATTATTTGGTAAAACTTTGGAGCGAATTCAGACCAAGCTGGACCAAAGACGCAGACAGGCGGAAGCTCTCCGGGTGGGCATTCCCCGGAGAAGCTTCGTCCCCCCAAAAGGAGTCTGCTGGAAGCAGACCTGCGCAGTCTCGACACCACTCGGCAACGCGTGCCCCACCGCAGAAGCGGCCAGCATACGAGGAAGAGCCCCGGCAGAGACCCCCGCCGGGCCAACCTCGCACTGAGCACGCATGGAGCAAAAACAGGTTTGTTCCCTGTCAGGCGGCCAAACACAGGGCCTCCTCGGCAAACCGGGACACTAGACAAAAACGTGCCTGATGAACCAGGTCCACGTTCCCACATTGCACGATCACCCGCCCATGTGGTACATGTACTGGGAATGATCCCTTCATGTCCAGACTTTACTTGTAACACGGTACAAAAAGCTGGTATATCTACCACATGCACAAATCATGCTCTCTCTGCTGTGAGTGACGTAGAATCATGTACGTCATCGCACATAAGCATGAATAAAGCTCATGAAACAGCTCCTCTCTGTTTCATTGACTCATAAAAAACAAAACAAAAAACAACACACAAATAACTTCAGCAGAACAGGTCCCTCTGGCCTGCCAACCATCATAAAGGGAAGGGGCCATTTTTTCCCCCCTCCCTCACGGCCCACGGGGTATTAGCCTAATCAATAAACCCCAGCAGGGTGCCTCTGATTCGTCTGTAGTGAGCAGACACAGAGGCATCAGCAAGCACCCCCATACCCCTCACGGAGACAGGTGAGGAGGGTCACATGCTCAAGCCCTCGCTCCATTGTGAACGATGGGGCAGCCAATACACTAACCAGATGAACACGTGACATGTCCGCACCTCAGGGAGGCATGCCGACAGAATCTAACGACGGGGGGCTACATCAGATGCCCTCAGGCAGCCACAAGCTTCACACCTTCACAGCAGCAATTGTGTTCAGGCTGCTGTGGATGGAAACAAATCAGAGTTGAATCAGATCTCTCTTCCTGTTTTTCGAAGGGGACTGGGCTCTTTATCACCAAATAATCTGAAGTCTGCCAAACCAAAAGGAACATCTCCACGTTCTCACGTTGCAGCTCCCCCTTTGTTATTAATGAGGGACACGCAATGTCCAAGCAGCAATCAGACAGCACGTGACCTCCCTCTCTGCGCTGATCCAGCTCGGCTTTCAAACAAAATTCTCCCAACGGGTGAAACACAGACCCCGGTCGGTTTACCTGGTGCCGACGCTCCATTAAAGCCAAGGACCAGTAACCTGGACCACTTCAGAAAATGGATTGGAGTCAGGAGATCTGCTCGTTTACAAAACTCGCAGTCTCCTAGTCCCATGACCCCAAACTTGGAGGGGAAAATAGACTTTCTGCTCCAATCCTGTCTAATAAGGATGACAGGTTACATCTGCCCTCAATTACCCCTGAGCAGAGCAGCCTGGGGGCAC